>BOSO01013714.1:47599-64542 GCA_018403395.1 Gorsachius goisagi
TTAAACTCTATCCCTATTGTTACTTACCTTACTGCAATTGAATTACTGACTAAAGAAAACATGGACTACTTTGCTGGAAACATTGCTTGAGAGGCTCTCCAGCGTAGTAATGGTGAGTATACCATGACTAAGTCTGCCTATATACAGCTCCATTACAGTAGGACATTTGATTTATTCCATTGACATACTTGTGACAAACCCGTCTGGAAGAAAAAAAGGGACTGATAATACCAGGTTAAAGAAAAATTGGTTTAAATCTTTTAACATATTTTTTTTTCTACTGCAGCATACCTCTCTGTCCTGTTTACACACACACACACACACTCATGCATGGTGAGTTGAAATGTGTATCGCTTCCATCTAGGAAGGCCAGGGACCTCTTACGCAGATAGCTGCTTCTGATCTAGCAAACAGGAGTGTCTCCAGACACTAAAATACAAAGTCGGTGTGCTGGGTTGACCCTGGCTGGATGCCAGGAGCCCACCAAAGCCTCTCTATCACTCCCCCTCCTCAGATGGACGGGGAGAGAAAATATAATGAAAGGCTCATAGGTCGAGCTAAGGACAGGGAGGCATCACTCAGCAACTACCACTATGGGCAAAACAGACTCGACTTGGGGAAATCAGCTTAATTTATTACCAATTAAATCAGAGTAGGATAATGAGAAATAAAAACTAAATCTTAAAACACCTTCCCCCCCACTCCTCCCTTCTTCCCAGGCTTAACTTCACTCACGATTTTCTCTACCTCCTCCCCCTGAGTGGCACAGGGGGATGGAGAGCGGGGGTTGGGGTCAGTTCATCACACATTGTCTCTGCCGCTCCTTCCTCCGCAGGGGAAGGACTCCTCACACTCTGCCCCTCCTCCAGTGTGGAGTCCCTCCCATGAGATGTCTCCCAAGGTTGTCCTCCATGAACTTCTCCAACATGAGTCCTTCCCATGGGCTGCAGTTCTTCATGAATTACTCCAGCGTGGGTCCCTCCCACAGGGTACAGTCCCTCAGGAGCAGACTGCTCCAGTGTGGGTCCCCACGGGGTCACAAGCCTGGACAGCAAACCTGCTCCAGTCTGGGCTCCTCTCCCCATGGGTCACAGGTCCTGCCAGAAGCCTACTCCAGCACGGGGTCACAGCCTCCTTCAGGCATCCACCTGCTCCAGTGTGGGGTCCTTCCTGGGCTGCAGGTGGAGGTCTGATCCACCTCCATGGTCTTCACCACAGGCTGCAAGGGTATCTCTGCTCTGGCACCTGGAGCACCTCCTCCTCCTGCAGGTTGTTCCTCTAACATATTCTCACTCCTCTCTCCACGTGCAATTACTGTTGTGCAGTTTCCCCCCCCCACCCCCCTGCCCTTCTTAACTACATTATCCCAGAGACACTACCACCATCGCTGATGGGCTTGGCCTTGACCAGCAATGGGTCCATCTTGGAGCCAGCTGGCGTTGGCTCTGTCAGACACAGGGAAAGCCTCTGGTAGTTTCTCACAGAAGCCACCCTTGTAGCCCCCCTTACTACCAAAACCTTCCCATGCAAACCCAGTACAGTAAGCTTGTTGCAAAGAAGAGTAGCAACCTCAGAGAAATGCTAAAATTCTCAGAAAAGCAGAGGGGGAAAATGCCATTATGTGAAAAGCTTAACCACATCATATGAAATTCATGCCAAAATTTTGTTTGGTTTCTAGCAATGAACAACCAAGTACTAAGAACCTGCTCAGCACCTTCAGCTACCAGCAGCATCACCAAAGAAGAACGCCACTACTCCTGCAATGTTGTGTCTTGCTGGCAGGCAGATACGTGACTCACAATCATTCAAGAGAAATTATAATGTAACCACTAAAAACTGAAAGAAAGCATACTTCCGAAGTCATGCTCCTCACTACTCATCATTCAATTAAAAGTAGGCACAGAGCACGCAGATGGGACAGTTGGTGAGAAAAACAAACACATAAGCATATCCAAGAGCTCTGCACGCCTACAGGAATGTCTCTTCCCACATCACAGCGGTGATACACATACAAGTGGTCAATATGGAAGTTATTCATATGTTTGTGAGCAGTGAGGTACAATGGAAAGACATCCTCTAGCAGATGTGAGAGACAATAATAATCTGTGCTACAATCCCAGCCACGAAACCAAAGGAAATCAACTGGAAAACATCAACATCGACCATCCGGCAATTCATTTACCATAAAGAAGCCATCAACAAATGCAAATGTCACTTATCTCTTTTTCTGTTTAATTAATGAAGAAGCCTTAATTACTTTCTAGTCAGCGCTGCTCTTACCACTTCAGCCGCTCATTGCAAAGGCAAAATTATCACGAGGAGAAAGTAGGAACTGAGGATCCTGTTTCTTTTATAATTCTATTTTTCATAATACTTCAGAACTTGCTCTGTTTTAGATTTTTCTCACCAATTTCAAAAAATGCCAAATAATCATCACAAGCATGTCAAGTGTTATCAAATGTCAAGCACTACGTAGGTGGTGTAACCACCCCCTTTTTCAAACTACAGCAAGAGGGTGTGCTTCCACCTGCCACTCTACTGACAACGATAAATTGAACAAAAAATTCCTTCTAGCTCTACACAAGAAGACAACGTAGCATAATCAAATGTACTCAGTCTCTCACTCCAAGAGAAACTAAGACCGCTGCAGGGCATAATTTTCAGACCTAGCAGGAGCAGCAGTTCTGTGCATCACTTGATAGCTATCCTCAGCAATGCAAGCAGCACTCTGACAGGCACAGGTAGTCCTGACCTCGGTAAAATTATAGTGACTACACTAATATGGAAAATTGGATTTCCATTTTGCAACATTTCTGAGATTGCAAAAACAGTTTGCTTTGTATCAGAACGAAACCATGTCCTTTTTCATTATGCTATTTTATTTTTGCCAAAAGGCTGAGAAAGAGACACCACAGAGCAAAAGGAAGTAGCTTGACACCAGGATCATCCATGATGCAGGAGAGAGAGATGAAGTCTCCTGCTCTGCCAAATTCAGGCAAGGAAAGCAAATTAGTGCCTGTCTCAGCTAAGGTAACATGCTCGACACACAGCTAGTAGCTATGAGTCTTTCCTGGTAGCCCCAACTCCACTTGATCTACTTACTGTATCACCAAGCATTCATTACAGCAAACAGATTCAAGACTCTAAAGCTCAGGGTAAAGCTAGTCCCATAGGACGCGACTGACCCAGGCTGAAATCTGTCTGCCCTCAGCAGGGAAGAGTGAGGCAAGGCAGCAATTAATGACAAGAAAAAGACCACGTCTGAGGTGGGTGCAAACCAAGTTGCATGAGCGCAACTCAGCAGAAGCTTGAACTTCCTTCAGCTCTCAATGTTTAAAATCTGCCACATGAAATTGAAACTTAAGAGCAAGGATTTTAATAAATGATTCAACTGATGATGGGGAAAAGAGGACGATGTTATGCAGCTGGTGAATAACAAGCAATAACTAAGTTTAAAGAAGAAATAAGAGAGAATGTTGGGGAAATCTAATGTGGGAAACTACAGATCTGTGACCTATGTAGTAAACTAAGGCTTTCACAATCAATTAAAGGAAAGAAAGATTAAAAATGTGGAGGTAAATGGAAAATTATATACATACAGTATGGGTAAACAGACTGTGTCAAACAAACCTGACATCTGCTTTTGATAAAAGATGTTTTTAAATACAAAGAACATAGGATAAATCCAACCTTCTGGAAACTTAGTTAAAATAAACAAAAAAAGATAACCTTTATAATATCTCAAGGGAAATTATTAGCTAAAATGAAAAGGATAGGAATTAAAACAAGGCAGAGCTGGCTAGCAGGTAAGATAACAAGATTGGTCTGAATTACCTTCTGGGCCTGGGAGAGGCTAATGGTAGATTTTGTCCAAGGTGGGTTTGGGGACCAATTTTACTTGATATTTTCATTATTTGTATCAGCAAAGAAAGTACAATAGGAAGTACTCTGATTAAATAATCATTCAAAATTAATATACAGCATTAATTAAGAGCATGACTGGAGATGCATAAAGGAGATGCAGGATGACCTTGAAGATGAAGCCACAGTCCCAGAATGAAATTGCATAGAATAAAGTTTCAGGGACCAGCAAGAACAATTCCTTCTGTAAGCTGCAGCCCATCAGCTGGAAACATGAAAGGAAGAAAAGAGTGGAAGTATGGAGAGGGTTAATAACGTGCAGTTTTGAGCTAGAGCTACTTAAGCAATGGCCAAGGCCAGCAGATACTGATCAGTTATAACGTTGGCCAGGAATATGTCTATGCTGGCAGCTAGAAGACTGGCTTTCAACCATCACATGAATGAATTTCTGGAACAGGCTTACCTGGGAGCAAAGAACGCAAACAGTCCATCCTATTTTAAAATGGAGTATGATAAATGTATCAATAGGGTTGTTGAAAGCCTGGACTAGCAGAGGACTGGACTCACTGAGTCTGGAAATTCTTTCCCACCCTAGGTTCCTCTGTCACCAACATAGCACAAATATTACACAGATGCCTAAATACAGCTGCACAGGCAAACAGAGGGCCAGAAGCCTCTGTCTGTTTAGTAGAGCACAAGAAATACTTTGGGTTTCATTAGTGCTGGTGTGTAAAGATCCTGGCCAGTAGTGTTTATGCCTAAGGGAACGCTTATATCAGAAGTGCCCATTGGTGAAGAAGCCCCAACAGTTGTCCTACTCCTCAGTTGCTTCCAGATCCCAGCTCAGACGTTCATTATTACCTCCAGTGGTTTCTTTGCTACAAACTGATCTTTCTCTCTTTTGTAGTTCTCTGGCACTTGAGAGGGAAATGGGGCGCTCATTTCCCGCCCTCTCTGCTGCAGTTTGTAATCTGCAGTAGTTAGATGCTTTGGATATGGCAACACACACACACACAGAGCTTCAAGCAATTATGATGGGCTTGGTCTAGCCTGCGAAAGACAGATACCCTGATCTCAGATCAGAGCAATTGACAGCATTTTTAAACACTGGTATTGTCCAGTGGTTTCAGACAGATGTTGCAAGCCGACAATAAAGTGGGCATCAACTTATTTCTGAGAATACTAATACGAATTTTTGCCTGAAAAACAATTAGGATCTGTAATTATAAGGAATTATAGGAGGTCCAGTCTATCAACTAGGAAAGAATGTATTCAATATTTTCACTAATTCCCAAAGGCTCTAGAAACTGCCAATAAAACACAGCACAGCCAATCTTCAGCATGTAGGATATTCTCCCTTTCCCCATTACAGAGAGTTTCCATAACATGGCTGCATGGTCTAGATGGAAATGAGATATTACGTTTAGGTAATAAAGTTAAGCCAGGTGTATGGAAAGCTGCATTTTTTCATTGTTGTGTGAATTCTCCAGACTGATCAGTTAATTATGATAAGCTTGCCGTTCCCATATTCTTCTAGCCAATGCTACTAACAAGAGAAAAGTAAGCTTCCAAGAGAAGATAACAAATATTTCCAAAATCCCTGATGCAAATAATACTAAAGTCTGAGCCAGTTCTCAGAAAGGTACAAAGCCTTGGTGGTCTTAATGCCTTCAGACTTACTGAAACACAGGGAGTGGTAGGTGAAGCATTCCAGCACTGCCTGGAGAAGAGAAATATCTGTGTGGTGAACTCTAAAAACGCTCCCTTGGAGACTCGTACTCATAACTTCAGTTAAATGGGTCAGCCTGGCAAGTAGCACATGTGCTTATTTCTTTTGGTTCAATACAACTAAATATATTTCAGGTTTTTAACAGTATATTTACTCTTTTGTAATGAAGTTTAAAAATAGGTATGTAAGCATTTCCTTCTGTATCCTTTTCCTTTCTGAAAGACTTCAAGAAATCTCTTTCAAAAAGTAACAGTTGATCCAAAGGAATTTATTGACTGGCTTTCAAGAGACATACTCACAATCTGTGTTAAAGGAGGAATCCAAGTTTCACCAGAGAGATATGAAGGGTTCTGGGTTCACTAGTTCAGTTATGAACAACTCATATGCCTTGCTTATGTGAGGATCAGACCTTTCAGTTCTTTGGCTTGTATTATTCCCTGGGATTCAGCGTAGAAGGGGCACCCAGAGCCTGGCATCCAGGGCAGAGCCCATGCAACCTCTGCAGCCCTTTAAATTTCTGTCTAGGTTGCAAAGAGCACATTAACTGTGTTCAGAAAGGAGAAAAACAAGAGAGTTCTGGGAAGAGAAGATAAACTCCCAAGGAAGATTCATTAACTGTCCCACAATGGCCATTTGCACTGGAGAAATTGCTAGGAAAAGTGAGGAGAGTCTAGAAGATGAGGTGTGGGGATAGTAGGTTTAGTAAAGCTGTGATACAAGAGGACACTGGAGTTGCTCCAGCGTTTCCATCATGAAGGCCCAGGTCTAGAAACATCAGGAGGTGTTTGGAGGCATGCAGTTCTTTAAGGCCTTTATCCAAAAGCAGGTTTTTTCCTCTAAACCCTGTTTGGCAAGAGAAGGATGATTAAAATTTTGGTGATAAGTCAGCTGAAAAAAATTCAGAGCCCATAACATACGAATGGTGCAGCTCAAGCAACAGGTGGAGAGCTAATTTCCACCTAGGAAAAGTGCACTGAAAGATCCTACTTTACCTCAAACTCCTGATCTATTTCCTCTGCATGTCACAGCAGCAAATAAGTAAATAAATGAACAAATTTTTTGCACTCTTATGTCCTTCTGGTACAAGCCTCAACAAATGAAGAACTGCTGCTACAGACTGAGCTTATTCATGGGGAGTTTTTACAGCCACATTTGATTTCTAGACCAAAAGCTGTCTCCAGATAGCTTCTGCTCTAAGGAAACAGATCAAAGAGAAGGCAGGTAGGTTGCAGCCACAGATGAGAAACATCTGTTGAAACACATCATATCCTCCACCACTTCAAGATGAATCTTAGAATTGTAGAATCCTAGGTTGGAAGGGACCTCAAGGATCATCTAGTCCAACCTTTCTAGGTAAGAGCACAGTCTAGACAAGATGGCCTAGCACCCTATCCAGCTGAGTCTTAAAAGTGTCCAATATGGTGGAGTCAACCACTTCCCTGGGGAGATTATTCTAATGGTTGACCGTTCTCATAGTGAAAAATTTCCATCTCATGTCCAGTCGGAGTCTCCCCAAGAGCAACTTGTGTCTATTCCCCCTTGTCCTCTCCACATGACTCCTTGTAAAAAGGGAGTCTCCATCTTCCTTGTAGCTACCCTTTCGGTACTGGTACATGGTGATGAGATTCCCTCTAAGCTCTTTCAAGCTGGGCAAACAACCAAGGTCCCATGGACCCTAAGTGCAGATTTGTATTAATCTCCAGTTAAGTCTTCCAGAATTATGGGAGTGTTCATGTTAGCTCAATTCAGTAATTTTAACTGGCATTAGTGCTGGTTCAGTTGTTTCCCCACAGCTGGTACTCACCAGCAAGTATTGCTACTTAAGCATTCACTCTCCAGTGCTGGAATAAATTCAAAACAATTTGTGGGCAGTAACTGTGGTTATTAACTGTACAGTGGTTTACAGCTTTCATGCTGCTTTCGCCAACAGTTAAAAAGATAGTGAAATACTAAATTTATTACCAATTCAAAAACCCCTTCCTCTTTTTGCCCAGGAAATTTTTAAGTTCTTCTGAAAGCCATTGACCTAACTTCAGATACCAACTAGTTCAAATTGTCATTGCTAAATTAACATGACTTGAGTCTACTAAATAAAAATAACTTCAGTTTTTAAAAAACTGAACCCTAAATATTTTAGAGAAACACAAATGAAATGCACTGGATTTTGATAATTCTGGGGTTTTTTAACCTCTGAAAGATAATTTGGCTTTTAGCATTTGTTGTTATCCTAAGACATTTTGTAACCTATTTTGGGACTGGCTGGAAGGTACATTCTCAGCTTAGATTCAAGGCTGTAACAACTGACTCTGTGGCGAAGCTAGAAACCTCATTCAGGAATTAATTCAAGATGTTAAACCTGGAAAGAGAATTAGCATAGAGCTGTCATAACATCAGTCTTCCTAGATAGGGTTCTTAAACACAGCATTAATAGATGCCTGTCACTGACAAGACTAATTCAAACAAGACATGCAATCACAGGCCAGACAAGAAGGTTCCCTTCATGGCCCCTCTCATCTGTATGTTTGGGCTTCAGGGAGCAAACTATGAAACATCAGAAGGTTCCCTGGAGAAGCACTCCATGCTTCCTGAAGGACAACACAACCAGGCTGCTGCTTTTTGCAGATCTGATACTGCCCAGGCAAAGAGAAACTCATACTTCTGGCCAGGGTCTGGAATGCTCGAGCAGGACAAGCCTCTCTCCTTTGTTCTCATCCTTTGGTGAGGAACATGTTGCTTCTGCTTAAAACACTCCACATTTTCATGTTTAGAAAAAGCCAGTATGTTCACGCAAATATTCTTATATTGTACAGCTTGCTTAAGACATGTTGGGCCACATGCTGCACAGTGGCTTAGCTCCAGTCAGCCACCTACTTCTGCAAGTGTGACTTTCTGTAGGCTGCTTTATGCTCTCTTTTCTTTTCCTTTTTTCCTAAATATCTGCAGAAACATCCATTTTGAAGCTGGAGCAGAGTCCTTTAGATCCCTTGAGAGTTCCTTTGTCAGCTAACTGTTCATCGCAAAGCAAAGCAATTTGACTCATTTGCTAATTCAGTAATCAATAGGAGATACAAATTAGCAACATAATAAGAAATAGCTGCCTGCGCTTCTGTAGCAATGCCTGATTAGCCCCTGCAATGGTATGTTTTCATAGGGTTATTTAACTTTCTAAACTTTCTCTGTCCAAGTATCTGCCTGTCAGACAACCGTTCAGGCTTTTCAGTTTTAAGCTTAACATTTCACACTGGCTTCTCAAACTGTTACCTAAATACATTCATTTCCTAAGTGCATAACAAATGCTGCCTTAGATACAGTCTCGCCGGAGGCCAGCGTTAGCTGTAGCTAGTGCATCACCCTTCTATTCCAGTTCAACAACTGGAGATGTGTGGCTGCAGTTCGGAGGAGGAAGGCACAGCAGAACCCACGTTGGGTGGCTGCCATCTCCTACAAGTGTCAGCAAAGGCTGCAGCCCACTGCTGCCATTAGGTCTTCCAGGCTGGGGCTACTGGACATGCAGGGGTGCTCCTCTCCTGGTTTCTGCTGCTGCAGGATTGCTCACATGGGACAGCTTTGGCCATTCGCAGAAGTCATTTGCACGCAGGAGAGTTGGAAAGCAAATGGAGCTGGCCCTGCCCTGGTACCAAGTGTACCACCTTAGTGGTACATTTTCTTCTCCATCTCAGATTCACAGGCACAAAAGTAACGAAAACAGAAAGGAAAAAGGGGGAAAAAAGAAGTTACTTAATAGTCTAGCAAGAATTTGTGGCTAGCTTAGACAGATAGTTTTTATAATTACTCAACCTACCTTACCTCTGTGAAACACAGAACATCTGCTGTTTGACGTGTTTTAAATTATGCCCAAGACACTGGTCTATATGTGAATGTCTCTAACATTCATCATTAATAAACCTCCTTGCCGTCCATATTGTCACTCTACAGAATACAGTAAGATGGATGACATCATGATTTATGCCTATGTATTGCCACTGTGCAGCTCCAAGGGGTTTCATGGTGTTTACACCAGGAAAAAAAAGATTTGGCCCACTGACTTCACAGGGATTAAATCACAGCAGCATTTAGCAAAGCAGAACAGAATTCTCTTTCAGTAGAAAAGCACAACAAAGAGCATTTAAGGCTGTCCCATTTTATAGCATAAACAATCTTTTAATTTGCAGCATACACATCTAGCAGGAAGCCAACAGGCCAGTTTGTCAAGTGCCAGCAAGAGCTCATTAAACCACCACTCTTGGGAAACACTTTGTATTGCAAAACATGTAGTAGGCAACTCACATTCCTATGGATCCAGCTTCTGAAGAGGCAAACCCTTTCTTTGGGTTAAACTCTACACTTCTACAGTCCCAGGTATTGCCACAGGCCAGGCCTAGCCTTTTCCCAGTGATTCACAAGAGCGCAGGACAAAGACGCTTGCATTAATGACACACCAACAGCTGGAGTGGCAGCCAACCCACCACGGTTGCCCAAGACTGCTGCAAATGCACAACTCACCTCTGAGCTTGCTTTGATGAACAGCCACTGCATTTCCTATCACATCTACGTGCCTTCCTGCTCAAGTAAATTGGGTAATGAGTAAAAAAAAAAAAAAAGAAAAAAAAGAGAACTCAGCAGTCACTGATCTTCAGGCAGATAAGCAGTCATGCTGCAGAGACAACTGCTTGTCTACGTTATAAAGAGGCACTGCTTTTCTACTAAGTCACCTCACACCACGCAAACCCACCGGATATCTGGTATTAGATCCACCAGGCCAGCGTGAGTGATGTGTGCAGACCCGCACTAACACGGGTCAAGGCCCGCATCTAACAGAACTGTGGGTGTTCCTTGGGACTCAGGAAGCTAAGAAGCAATATTCACCTCTTCTGAGCTCAAAAGAGTTTCCTGTGAAAGAATAAAAATAAATTTCTTTGATTCCTCCCACACGCAGCGTAATGAAGGCCAAGCCCTACAGCACGATGAGGAGAATTTAAATGTAGAAACAGCAGCTAGGACCTGATTTGGGAAGAACTAAAAGTAGAAGTTGTTTTAGAAATGTTTTTCAGTTAAGTTTTAGTTTTACTTTTGTTTACGAAATGCTTTGAATGTTACATGAAAAGACGCTTACGAAATCCTTTAAAAACTATGGGCAAACAGCAACAAGTGGAGGGGTCCGCACCAGTGCTCCAGGCACAGCCCCCGGCTGCTGGAGGCTACAAAACCACCTTAGTTTCACATCATCCTGACTTCACCTCTTTTCTTGAGAGGGGGACACAGATCTTTCTGATACTGGGGTTGGGTTGGGGCTGGAAGAGGATGCAGGGAGTGCTCTCTGGAGAGGCGTGCGCAGCGACTTGCCTACAGCCAGCCGGCTGCAAAGCCAACCCGTCGCCCTTTTCCTCCCTCAGCTCGGTGCTATCTGACAAAGCTGAACGGAGCAAAGTTTTCTGGAGAAGCTGTGAGTTGCAATTACGCTTTGCGGAAGCATCTAAACCATCTAGATAAGCATACTTGAAACAGAAAGTACCTTGGAATTAAATCCAAACCAATTATTATTATGACCACATTTTTAAAAAGAATTTAGTCATATCAAAATTAAACTTGTGGCTGACTGATGTGCTTTGCTTCTGTGCGTGCTTATAAAGATTAAAATCAGGAGTGCCTCATGTCTTGGGAAACAGAAGAGCCACTTCCCACGTGAGGGTTCAAACCACTGATCCTCCTCCTGAAGCAGTTACAAAAATATCTGTGTTTAGCAGATCAGGAGCTGAAACGTCATTGCTCCTCTCCAGCACTCGTCAAACAGCACGAAGCCCAACTCTCTCGCTCTGACTCCAGCCATGCTTTATACAATGTGAAATAACTTCGTCAGGACCAACTCAAACCAGCGTGTGCCAGACTATGCTGCTGCCCGGGCATCAGCGCGAGAGGTGGGAAAGCAGAGGGCAAAACCCATGCTCCAAAATGGCTAGAGAGGCATTCTGTGGGAAGGCCGCCTGAAAAGGAGCTTGCTTCCTCAGGCAGTAACTCTCCTTGCAACCAGCTCTCCGCTGGCACCTGCCTGATCCCCGCTCCTCCTCCTCCTCCTCCTCCTCCTCCTCCTCCTGCTGCTTACCTGGCTCTGGCCCTTGTCAGACTGCTGCACCCGCCGGTTCAGCTCACTTGAGTTTCCAGGGCACAGGTGGAAAGAAAGTTTTCTCCTTACTTAGCTTCATCAAGGGCTCCAGCAAGTGCCACTGCCAGCACAGGGGAGGGACGAGTGCTATGGGGCTGGAAGGGAGGGCTAAGGCGGTGCAGGGGAAGGGGAGGAGGAGGAGCAAGCTTCCTCCTTGTCAGCAGCACCCAAGTCTTCTTCACTGCTTCTGGGCTCCTGTCTGGCCCATCTTCCTAGAGGTAGGAACCCAGACCCCACACAGAAGGTAAGTGCCCTACCCCAAAGACAAGGAGCTCTCTCACCCTCCCAGATGAGTGTGTTCCTTCATGGAAACTTGTTAAAGCACATCCAAACTGCCATCACCCACTTTTGTCTTTTTTTTTCTTTTTTTTTTCTTTTAATCAGAGAGATCTATTACAAATTAGGGTTGATTTCAACAGTGTCAGCTAACCAGAAATGACAGGTTTTTTGGCAAAAACCCAGTTGCTGGGGAAAAAAATAATTGCCCAACTCTGACAGCAACTCACATACTGCAATGGGTTTTCACACCCACTAATGCTTCTACCTCCTGCCTCAGCACTCTATAGATATACCAGTAACCCACACGGGGTTGCCCTAAATATACAGTTTTTGATTCTTGTACCTTCTCTGTTGTTTATTCATCAAACACCCATGCCATCTTAAAATGAGGCATTTTTTCCTCCACAGTTGTAAGAATTCCAGTCCAATTCCCTCATTTTTTAATTCTACACAAATATTTGTTTAATTTCCTTAGCACTGGAGCTTGGAGCAAATTTAGTTGCTCTGTTATTTGCTTTTCCACATTTACAAGTGCATTTTCAAAAGTATTTCAGCTCATTTCTTTTCCAGGATAAGCTTATTGCTAGCCAAGTGGCTAAGTAGCAAGTACATAGTGTTGCCATGTGGGAGATCAAATGATATGACCACAGCAGATCCAAAAATACAGCTACAAGGGTATAGCAACCTCTTGGAGAAAATGAATCACTCTCACAGAAAATTCCCTGGGAATGGTTTTTAGGAGTGGCAGAGTTAGTGGCTTTGGAGAAAGTCAATCACTTCCCTTCTGTACAGTAAATGCTGCCCAAGTTTGCCACGAGGTATAATTGGGTGTCCTCAACACAGCAGAATGTGTAGGAAAAGGCATTCACCAGAGTTATGCTAAGCAGTTAGAAAACTGTAAACAAATGTGGACAAACTATTACCACCCCAGTTATACGAAGACAGTGATTTAAAGTAAATTCTGTTTTGCTTTCGCCTGGTGGTTGTCACCAAGCACCAGGCAGGGTATTACCGCATGACTCGGTGCTGAAAATTTCCATTTTCCAAGAACTTTGTTAATTTTAGCTCATTAATACTCACAGTACTCTAGAAAGATAAATAGAGTTAATTAATTTTTACAAACAGGGAGGCAACAGCAAAAACTTTTAAGGTTTTTAACTCCAGGTATGTACCTTGTGCCAAACTGTGCTTGATTTTTGAAAGAGGTCCCCCTCTGCTGGCACTAACTGACTTTCAAAGGCGCTGCCTTGGAAGAACAGGCTCAACACGGGCAAGGAAATGGCTGAAATTATTTTTGAAAACTGTGGTCTTAAGAGTGACTCACTCAACTCTACCGAAGGAGACAGGACAGGATTAAACACTGGATGTGAGTTTAAGAGTCTCTGGCCTCCAAATCCCTGCTCAGATCATTAAATACCCCCTCTTCTTATCTAAAATCTTAGTCAATTCCTGAGTGAATAACAGGGCACAGAACAGTTAAACCAGTTATGATTATCTATTAATTCAAAGTAATGCCATTTTCTTCTGTTTCCATTTGAAACCGATCAGGTGATCCGACACTAAGCACTGAATTCAATAAACATGAAAGTCCTTCTCACAAAGCTTAATTTAGAACTATTTGTTCCCTTTCAGAATAAAATAAATCTTCCTTAGCTGCTTTTAAGCAGAAAAGCAAACATACTACGTCCCTTTATCCACTAGTGCTTAGAGTACAATACATGCTCCAGTAATTTCCTATTATAATGGAATATTTGCACAGATTGCAAATTTATCCTGGAGGAATGAGGAATCTAGTGAGTGGACACATACATTCATTATACTGAATACTCCAGGTAATGCTGGCCTATGATATCAAGCCAACAAGCTGAATGATAGCCCTGGTATAATTATGTAATTAATTAGCTCTATCATAATTTTTGGTTTATGACACTAACTTTTATGTGCCACTAGCCAATTTAATGGCATTTTAAATTGAAATAAGGCCCCTGAGAGAGATGCCACTTACTGTATCACAAATCTTGTATTCAGATCTCTTTTAATTTCAAAAGATGACCTCATAAAATGGCTTTGTAATTAAATCCATTCTAACAACTTCTCCGATGTGATTCTTTTTCTTTTCCCATTTTTAATTATGAAAAAAATTCCAATCAGAAAACACTTGCCGCCGTAATTATATACAAAAATCAGCCATCCCTTTTTATACCTCTCGCTGCTCTCCTCGCACAGCAGTGCACCCTGGCCAGCTTTCCTGCAGAATTTTACCAGCGTCTCCCAGAGGTGCAGCGAGGAAACTGCACCCTTTACACTCAAGAAACCAGAGTTAAATTTGCTTCTATCGTGTTCGAAAAATAGTCAAGGCGTGGGAAGAAAGGAGAGCAAATCCCCACGTGCTTTCTATTTCAGACAGGCGTTTACAAGTATTCCAGTACCACAAGATGCATTTCTGACGTGAAGTAGGATCAGCGAAAAAGGGTGGCCACGGCTCTCCTCCACCCAGCGTGGCGGCAGTACCCCTCTACGAGCCACCTCCTATTGCCAGCTGAAAAGGCAATCCAGCAGTGAGCACTGGCACCTTCCTTGGGGCTGGGGAGCTGTGGTGTCACCCAGGAGCAGTCCACACCACACAGGCTTTTGGCACCTTCTCTGCCCAGTGCTCCTCACTCATATGGAAACCCATCAGGACCTCACCCTGACTGTTAGGGTACGTCCCCCATTCGATGCTTAGACCAGTGGTATTACATGGAATAAGATGAGGAGGTAGTAGCAAAACAACCCGTATAAAAGCTGTTTTCATAGGCTTTCTTCTAGAGGGTGAGCAGCTGTATCCAACGGGAACACAATAATACCACTGTGCGGGAGCAGAGCTAAATGGCTCCTTTCTGAGGTGATGATGATTACTGGATTTAAGGTACCCTTAAAGTATGCACTACTTTACCGTATGTAAAGCATGGTAAACACAGAACAATACTTCTGAAAGCCATTGCGTCATTTCAACCACTGAAGCCTGGGAAATGGAAGTACTGGAGGTACCCGAGATGACACAGAACAGTTAGGAGAGCGCTTGATAATACTGGGTGGTGTGGCCAAATGTATTAAAAGAATATAATTTCATAGAATCATAGAATCATTTAGGTTGTAAAAGACCTTTAAGATCATAAAGTCCAACCGTTAACCTATTTCCCTGCAGCAATGATCATACTCTGTTCCATTTCTACTTTCTAGGAAATAATAAAATAACAGACAGATATGGAACTTAAACAATTTGTACTTGGGTTTCTCACTGAGGCAAGCACAGAATTTTAAACATAATTAAGTTTTAAGAACCAGTGACATTGGAAGTGAGGTGGAAGTAATGGAATTATTGTCAACATCTTACCATTTGCTGTGTTCTTTTTGAAGTTATCTAGAAACTCTTCCAGGAGCTGTGACTGGTTTGGAGGGGGCAACAAACTCTTTGGGTCCCTGGAAACATCGCCATCTGACCAGGACGCACATAAGGGTTGCTGGTTTGGTCTCACAGTGAGCATCACGCTTCTCTCTGAAAACAGTAACTCCATCTGCCTGAGGTCAAGATCAGACACAGCCTCTCTGTTTATGCTCAGGATTTCATTGCCTACTTGGAGCCCTGAGAGCATGTGAAAGGGAAGAAGAAGGAGGGAAAAAAAAAAAAAAAGAGGGAATACAAAACATAAAGGGTCACAAACCAAACCTTATGCTGATTCACCGTTTATTTTTATGGTTTTGATTCAAACAGCCTAATCCTACCACAAGTCCATTAGAATTGGTGGGAGCTTTATTGGTGCTGTAATTATACAGATCAACCTCCTGCTTACTTTGATAGGTGTTACACATAGTACAGCAACTGAGTTGTTTCTTTCTAAAGATGCCACAGAATTTGGCAGGTGGGAGGGCAGCAGAACTTTCGGATACCACCAGTGTACAGCACCATAACACATCCTTCATTATCTGGGAAGAACAAGGCACTAGTCACGCAGATCAGGTCGTTCATGCAAAACTGGAACAACAGTGGATGGAGTCTTTCTCAGCTTTTGTACAAATCTGAACAGTGGCAACCGCTGCCCTTTTCAAGGTCAGCAACCACCAAGTGGTCATTACTCTCAGGTAGCAAATGAAACTCTCTGTCTCCCTTTTCCTGCGTTTGTCTCTCTTTTTCAGAGAGCAGAACTCACGTGGTCCTGCTGTGCCAATGAAGAGAAGCATAGTTTCTGAGCAGCACAGTAGAGAAGGTGCCACAGAAACGTGTGCAGGAAACTATTTTGGGGAGGGAGGCTACATTTCATTGCCAGCAAAAGCAGAAGTGATGGGTCTTGGAGACTGACCAAGCCCATGATGTTCCCCAGTGCAAGATGAACTCTTTCTCCAGCCTGTTCCTCTGTGCAAAAGCACTTGGTCAGATGGCTGGACGCAGACTTTGCATCCAAGGGTGAACAAGAGCTCTCCCCACTTTACTGAAAGGATAATGCAGTTGCTCTGTATAGATTATCTTTCCCAATATCACATACTTTCCAGGGTCTTCAGGAAAGAAAATTATGAATAGTAAAAGCCAAGAACCATTTCAGACAGCAGCACTAAAGCTCCCTCATGTTTTTGGACTTTAAAAAGATAATGAAGTACAGTATTAAACATAAATATGGTACAATACCTTCCTTGTATGCCAGTCCATCAAGGAGAACATCACTTACAAATATACGGCTGAGACGCTGATTTTCATCAACTTGTGCTGTGACAGCAAAGCCTGAAGAGAAAGACGTTTAAATCAAATAAACTTTCTCAGAAACATTTCCCATTTGTTTTGTGTATTTAGTAGACTCTACACAACCAGAGGGAGGATACTTCTCATGAGAACACACCTAGCATAGAATCATAGAAGAATCATAGAATCATAGAAGGTTT
>BOSO01013715.1:0-18081 GCA_018403395.1 Gorsachius goisagi
CCTTCCAACCCTTGTGATTCTGTGATTCTGTGATCCCACTACCCTGAAGGGCAAGCCGAGGCAGAGGCAGTAACAGGAGTTGCAGTATGGCAGACAAAATACAGCCTCAGCCAAAAAACAAGAATTCTCCTCCCTGCGGATGAGCCAAGGGTTCTGCTCCTCTTCTTAGATACCATTTGTGGATCGCAATCAGAGACCATGGCTCTTTCCACTAAGACTAGCCACAGGTGAAGTGGTGGCTCCAGGGAGAAGCCATAGCACTTCTGCAGTGCAGTGAGTCCAACACAGTCATTGCCTCTTCACCACCACCACCAAAGAGCTCACCATGCCACCTGCAGAACAGAATGGGTCCTTCAAGGGGAGAGAGAACCTCCTCTGAGTCCTAGTGTGCCTCCATGTCTGATGAAGAGCAGGAACAAGTGATCCCACCCACCTCCCAGTAGGGTCCCAAAATTGCTGTTTTCTTCTCTGTTGTGCTCAGTGCAAAGATCAGAGCTCTGGGGATTTCAGGTGGGGATCAGCAAAGTGCTGTTTAGTATAACCACTCTTCAACACCATCTCCCTGAAATACGGGTGCACTGCGTCAGCACACAGGGTTTTATTTGTATTACATGACTGACTCTGATCCCACTGCACAGTAGGAATTTTTAATGTTATTGTTCTGCCTCAACAACATGAGAATGAATTTCTGCACCTTTGTTTCTCTAAATGTTGCCCATGCTCAGATGCAGAGAGGCCTTTTCCCTTATGTATTATGCACGCTTGCAGTCTACAGCGGATGTGACCAGAGCAGGTTACAAGCAACCCCAACCCCGCTTTGCCAAGTCTGTGCTTTAGGAATTGGAAATCATTTACCGTTGGCCATAGCGGCTATTTCACACCAACACCAGAAGCTCAGATAGAAACTATTGATAAAATATTCTGTAAGCGCTACAGGGAGCTTTCTTTGATGGCCCAGCTGTGAGAACATTTGCAAATGTTATACATTGCATGCCTATTAGAAATAGATGTGCTTGCTGAATTTTGAAAGAGCTGGCTTAACAATATGAGTATTACATGGACAGATGCCAATGTGACACAATTACTGCATCGTTATTTAAGATTTTGAGCACATCAGGTTAAAAGCATAGGCATTGTGCATTCAAGCACAGGAAGGTGATGAAATCCCATTTACATCACCCATTCCAAGAGCCTAAGGTGATCTTGATACCATCGGATCATCTGGCAGCATCTGACTCTTACATTTCCTCCTGTTCTCACAGTGAGCCCAATCCCTTGTGTTTGCCATGAAAACAGGCTTTAAGAGAAGAAGAATCCACCATTTCCTTGGTTGTTTGTTCTAGTGGCTATTCACTCTACTGTGATAAATCATAAAATCATAGAATGTTTTGGGTTGGAAGGGACCCCTAGAGGTCATCTAGTCCAACCCCCCTGCTGTGAGCAGGGACACCGCTAACTAGATCAGGTTGCTCAGAGCCCCATCCAACCTGGTCTTGACTGTTTAAATGTGCAGCTTAATTCTGACTTGTGTCCATTTGCTGTCAGCCACAGATCTTTGCTCTGTCAGTCCTGCAAGGTACCCAGAGATTTTTCTCCAGGGATATGCTGCTGGAAGATAATCAGGTGGCCTTACCATCTCCTTGCTGTGAAGAAAACAGTTTGAGCTCTCTAAGCCTCATGGTGCAAAGCACCTTCTCCCGTCCTTAAGTCACTTTTGTGTTTTCTTTCTCTGGGGACCAATGGCCCAAGCTGGCTCTACAGGGCAATGAGGAAGGAGGTGTCGCGTCTACTCTACAGCCTGGTCCAGCCCTTCTGTGATGCAGGGCAATCTCTTGTCACCATCCCCACCTCCTGGAGCCTGACCACAGTGTCTCCAGGAGGTGACAGCCCATCCAGCACCAGTGACCCCTGCTTCCCTCTGAAGCTGGAACAAGGTGTTCAGACGCACACTGTGTGAACAGGCCTGGTTTGCCAAGGAACCCAGGTCACCTTTATTATCTTAACTACCTCTTGTCTAGTCCCACATTCCTTTCTCAAACTAAAAAGATGCTTTGAATGCCATGAACCAGATGGATTAAGGCATTGGGGTTACAGCTTTAAAAACATGTCCAGAAGAGTTTCCCATGCCATTTATTTCTTCCCTCTATTGTTTTCATGGCCATTCACCAACTCTCTCTCTCTCACAGCCTCAGATCTTTCCTGCAAGAAGAGAGTAAGAAAGAAGTGAAGGAGGGCTGGGTGAGAAATGCTTGGGATGCACATCACCCACCTGTGTGGTAGATCTCCTGAGAGCTAGGTACATCTCTGCTGCTAGCTATAGAATCTAAAATTTTAAAGGCCATAGAGCCTCACAGCCCCCAACTCCAATAGAATTTGGGTCTGTGTAGCAAGGCAGGAGGTAGGTGGTGGCTGGTCAACAGAGCCTTTGGAATCAGCTCCTCCACAATGGATGACCATCCCTCCATGTACAATGGACGTCTTCCTCTCCATCCACCCATGATGGGTGTCCATCTCTCCATCCATCCATGCATGACAGATGTCCACGACAGATGCAGACCACACATGCATGCAGCAGCACAGAAAGACCTGGGACAACCACGTAATCACACTCAGCCCGGGTGCTAGGAGCTGGTGGGCCAGTGCGACCATGGCCAAGCAGCCACCCGTGCCCACGCTGCCGCAGCTCTCCTGCCGCACTCCTCCGTGCGCACAGGCAGGCTCTGTTGGAGGTGCAAGAGAGAGTGTCCTTTCAGCCCTTCTGCTTCAAAGTGGAGGGATGTTTTTCTGAGACTGCCACGGGAATTTTTAAACAGGCTTCCCATTCATGCAGAGGTCAATTAACGGAGGCACCTTTGGTGGTATTTTCAGAAGACCCCAGATACCAGACGGCTTTGAAACGCTGCCTGTAATCACAGAGCTGGGCTCTGTGAATACCTGGACCCACACAGCAACACTGAATGCCAGCTACCCTCGGGTTTTGACAAACACTCATTTTGCTCAACTCTGCATGTACCGCCACCCCGCAAGAGAGAAGGGTTGGTGTAATTAGGGTTGCCTAATTTGCTGGTTGCTGTATTATCCATACGCAGAAGTTCCAGGCTGTTTTCTTCTCACAGCTATGGTGATGAAAGAGCCACACTGTGCAAGAGAGCGGTGGTGGCTGGGAGAGACAAGGAGACACTGTGATGTTAAACTTATTTTTTTTTCTCACAGCCCAACCCCATTCCTCTGTCCTTTGAAACATCCTTGCTCTGAGTGCCAAAGAGATAGCATCAGAAAAAACAACTGTCACTTGAATCTCCCGGAGAAAAAGGCCAAACCTCCTGTGCCCTCTCTAGAGTTTACATAGCAGGGGGGGAGGAAAGAAACCCAAAACATCACTTGACTTGGCAGGTCTACTCCTGGGAACTCAGAAGGATGTTTGACCTTCTCCAGACGAGCACGGCAGTCACCCTGCGCTTCCAGAGAAAACCTCCGCAGTCCTGGGAAGTTTGGGGAGGGATTCAGAGGAGGCACCTAGCTCTCTCGACCAGGAAACAGGAGGACAGACTGCAAAATAGTTCCTCCAGAGATGCCTGGATGGGGACAAAAGCAATAAAATATTTTTCCCACACTGAGACTAACCCCAGCTATTGGTGTTTCTGGACAATAATTTTTTGGGGCAACGATCTTGGTTGGGCTTTGTCAGGAAAAGAAGGAAGAGGAGCTGAAACATTAACACTTCCCTCTCTCAGAAGCCAGCCGGACAGTCCCCAGTGTAGCCGAGAGCCGCGTTTCTTCTTGCAGTGCTGAGCCCTTGGAAAATGCCCCCTATGCAGCTTTGGTACCAGCCATCAGGATGCTGAATGAAAGGGACATTTAGAGCGAGCTCAGACACGGGACAAATGATGCTAATGATAAATCCATCCCCCGATGCTAGACGGACATGGATGTCCACAGCTAAAATAAACAAATGGTTCAGGCAAGCTGACAGGCTTGTTTAGATTCTGCTTGGGATAAATCACAGTGCCCTTTGATCCCGTGATGTTTTTGGCGCCTGTGTTGCTGTCTAGCAGCAGGGTATATTTTTCTACCCCAAGGAGCAAGTGGATGCAGCTGCCTATAGCTGATGTATAGTAGGAAGTGATTCATAGGAAATCAAAGCTTCTCACACAGTAAAAAATGCTGTCTTTTCACGTCCACAGTCAGTGCAATGATGAGAGCTCTGGGGGCTTTGGTTGGGAAGATCAGCAAAGTGGTTTGTGCTTAGCATAAATCACTTTCTGCCATGACTCACGAAGGATGCTCACCGTGGGCTGCACCTGTCTGTACGTCCTGATGCACCGGCACTGACAGCATTTGCATTCCGTCCCATTCCAGGGATTTGGAATTCACATTTCTGAGCTCTCTGAAGCAATGCAGGGCGGGTTCTGGATTTGGATTTCCTCTCTTAATCGTGTCGTTGCTTGGAATTTGGGTCTCCTGCACAACTTACAACTCAGAATGGGTGTGAGTGCTGCGGAGGGATTGCGTCGGCCATACAACCCCACAAGCTACGTCAGGCAAGACTGTCGTTTGTCAGATGTCTGAAGCATATAGCAAAATGAGGGCTACAGTCAGGAATGGTCTGAAGAAGTGCCGGGGCAGATTTAGGCTAGCCATTAGTTAAAAATTTCTTCACAGAAAGGATTGCCAGGCTCTGGAATGGGCTGCCCAGGGAGGTGGTCGAGAAGGATAGATGAGGTGCTTAGGCACATGGTTTAGTGGTGGGATGACAGGGTTAGGGTAACGGTTGGACTTGATGATCTTAAAGGTCTTTTCCAACCAAAGCAATTCTATGATTCTATGAATACAAGGCCCTACCAAAGTATGCTTATCACTGATAATGGCTCTGGATTAGCAGACATGGGATTGAGGAGCTGGTTACTGCTTGCAGTTTCTGATAACTACTCACATCAGTCTCAGAAGCCAATGAAGCACTTGTTTATTACTGAAAAAAACTTGAGACCCCATGGGAAATTCGGAAAATATCTCTCTGCTTCTAAGAGAAGATTTGGCTCCTGTTGCATCCACTCTGAGTGCAAAGCTGAGTCTAACAAGGAGGATTTGCCATCAGCATAATCAGAAACATGGTGAAAGGGAAGGATGGGATTAAGACTTGGCTGCTGGCAAGCATATGTCACTTCAATTAATTGCGTGGAATTTTCTATGCTCAAGATAGCGATAAAAATCAAATAAAAGAAGTGTGAAAATGCAGCTCTGGAACACATGCCTGGCTGGTTAAATATAGAGGTGTGCGTACACAAACACACAAGTCTATGCTGAATGTTTATTAATGTTTATTAATATAAATAAAGGTCCTAGTCTTAGATAGTGAGCATCAGGGCTCTCACTCAAAACATTAGGAAAGCCAGCTATAGCCCCCCAGCTCTTCCTTGCCTCTCCAAGATCAAGCTCCCAGCATGAGTTTTCAGCCAGTTCACATCTCCACAGCATATCCCATGCATAGCAGCAGAGCAGCAGGTCTCCTTTTCTCAAATCTTTCTGGGTTTTCCCCTCTGTTTTGTCCCCCAGGCACAGGCTTCGAGGGGTAGCTAAAACCTGTGGAGAAGCTCTATTTTGGGGGGCACTCCTGAAAACTGCCTTCTAGGTAGAGCGCTGAAGACCTAGACTAGTTTGGACCTGTAGGAGACACCAAAGGAGGGACTTGGAGGAGCTGGGAGAAAGCAATGCTCTCTTACCATGAAGAGAAAGGCAGGGTAGGCAACAAGTGTGTCAGCTGCAAATGCACCCTTACAGGGAATGGGACCACATGCAGAGGTGTCGGGGTAAGGGACATTTATAACCATGTCCCTGGCATGGCCTTGCCACCACTGAGATATAGAAAATTACCCAACTGGTGAAGTCTCCCCACCCATTTCATCTTGCAGGTCAAGCTTTAGCAAAATCCCAGCCGGGAGGAGCTAGAGCAAGACCACAGCAGTTAGAAAGCAACAAACATGGTCCAGTGACACCAGTTGCATGGGCAGACTGGACACGTATCACCGTTAGTGCAGACCTCAAAAGGCACCCTGTAGATTTGGGGGAAAAAAATCCAGTGGTATAATCACAGGGAAACGGAGGTAGTTTGGTCTTTTTGCAGAGAAGGCAGGATCTGTTCCTACCTGAAGGCAGCAGAAGCTGTGGGAAGCATCAAGCACAATGTGCTCCATCTTTCCTCTAAGCACTTAGTGGTTTGCTTTAATCAAGGCAGTAAGTCTCTTTTATTTTTGCAAACCACTTTCTTTGTAGTGGATATTTGGTCTGGGGAAACTTTTTTGTAACCATTGCAATAAGTTACATTTATTGGCAGCAGTAGGAAAGATTCAAAACAGCTCAGCAAACCAGGATTATTCCTCCAGCACAATAATGACAGGGATTTGAGAAATCTTGCCCCTGTGCTTTGTCTTTCATCAACATGAGGCCAAAGGTCTTTCAGCCTGGGATAATTCCAGAAGAGAAAATTGCAGCAGAAAGCCCTTTTCATGTCTTGCAAGAATTGCCTGTGAAAAGATACGCTTACCCTTTTCCACTGGGAAGCCGTCCTATTCAAGGTGGTTTGCCATAGGTCTTTCTTCTAGAAAGGCTGCTTGGTCTTTTTCTCCCTGGTCCATCCCCCTCCCACTGACAATATTGTCTTTCAAAATATACGGCATGTTTATTTGATCTTCCTTTATTTTAACTGGAGATTTGATTTCTTTCCTGACTGGGTGGGATGCATTTAATTAACAACAAAAAAACACCCCCATCCTCATTCGTCCTCATGACTTTGTAAACAGTGCTCTAGTGGTAGGTAGATACAGGCATCCTGGTTTTCCCTCTCCATATCTGATTAGGCCAAAGAAGCAGGAGGGTAATCTTGTCTTTAGGGTAGAAAAAAATACAGATTTTTTTTTTTATAGACCAACACATGTTCTCCTCTGAAATATACGGTAACGTTGCCAGCATGAGGCTAGGATGGGGATAGGAAATGAACAATCAGACGCTCTTCCAGGACTCTTCTGGCCTTGTTCTGATCAACAGATCTGGGTCCCTTTAGCCTCTTCGGCATAACTCCAAAATTAAAGAGAACAGAACAACTGCAAAAAATAGCCCTGACACTCGATCCAGTTCTCACAAACACACGCAAGTACATGTATTTACTGAGCAACAATTCAAGCACTCTGTATTTTATAGCTCTCTTCCATGCCAGCCCTGAGGCAGACAGACAGACAGTGCTTAGCCTTCGTAGGGAGACCTCTCTAAAACCTTCTCAAGACATAATAGGTGGGGTGTCATCTGGGATTAGGTGATCTAAATTTAAGTGTCTCTATGTGAGCTAGGTGTCTAAACTCCTGTTATCACTTCTTAAGTATTTTAAAAAAAAAAGGATTTGTTATAGACTGACATATATTAAAATATAAGCTAACATTGCCAAGTGAGACAAGAATGAGGAGAGCAAATCAGCTATCAGCCTCTCCAAATGGTGGAAGAGCATCAAGATAGACATCTAGAATGAAAACTAATTCAAGAGAGGACACCTAAGAATAACTGGAGACTGTCGAGCCCAAAAGATTTTATCTACTATTTTGAGAGGTTTTCATTCACATTGCAGAAATACCCCTCCAACGTTTGGGACACTGTAAGAGACCTTGTATTCCAGCCATAAATCCTTCTTCTGTACCTAAGAGACACGACTCTTGAAGAGGTTAAGTCCTTGGTAAGTAAAGTTCTTAGCAAGCAATCTTTTCCCACTGAGTTGGCCTGTTCAAGTTTCTATTTGTGCTGCTAATGAGGTTCCCACAATCTCCAGGAAGCTGGTCTGAGTTCTAATTAAACAAGACTTGAGGAACTATTCTGCCAAAGTAAGCGCTGGATCTGCCCACCCCATTGACTGAGTCATTGCAGCCAGGATACATGCAGGCTGGAAACGTAAATCATATATTGACATGGAGAGTTATACTCTCCAGTGAGGGTGCTTTCTACAGCTGCAGCATTTATTAAACCTTTGCCATCATCCAAAACCAACACTCATAACTTGAACAGTCCCCAAGGCTAGAGAGTCTTACAGGGCTCTTCTGGTCATGTTCTGATCAGGAGATCTGTGTTCCTCTGACCTCTTGAACAAGGTCCCAGGTGTTAAGAAACAGGACCCTGGAAAATACAGCTCTGGGACTCCGTCCAGTCCTTCACATAAACTACACATTTACTGGTATTAGAATATTCTCATGGAGCTGCAGTATTCCAGAAACAACCATTGCATAGACATGAGGACTATGAATGCCAGCTTGGCCTTAGGCGCAACATGGACTTTCCAATTCTTTTTAGTATTTATTACATGTATTTACTTATTTTCTAAACAGTTTTAATTTGTGAGTTCCAAAATGCTTTCACTCACTCCAGACCAAAATGCCAAGCAATCCATTCAATGGAAGTCACAACTGTGTCCTCCCCATGACCATTGCCGTAAGAAAATAGGCTGATTGGAAAACAGAAAACCAGCTTCTGTTCCACTCCCATAAGAAACAGTTTTTCATAGCGTTTTATGCCAGGTCCTGATGAGGACCAGCAAAGAGCAGAGAGTGGAGTAACTCTCCAAGGACACATGTAGCAAAGACAAGATTACCTCTGTTCATCCCAGGCCAATACAAACCATCCAGTCTGTGAGCACTCAGGAATGCGACAGTGTCTGCAGACTCTGACCAGACAATGAAGGTTTTCCGGCCAGTTCTGCAAGAGAATCCCACAGTCCCCAACCCCTCCATCTAGACTGAGAAGGAACAATCTTCTCACGGCCTGCATGATGAAACAGCATGTGCATCTATATTAAAGGGAGATGTTTTTACTCAGGCCAGCCAAGAACAGTGATGGTGGAAAATATGTTCAGTTTCTTAATTATACCCTCTCATGGAGGGAACCACTTGGCCATGCCCATGTTACTTGGCTGGAAGCATGTTCACCCCAGCTGGGGCTGACACAGGGAACAAAGGAGAAAGTTCTTGTTATCTCTACTTTCCTCTATACTAAATTCAGAAAGTCAGTGTCTGGCCCAAGCCTCTAGCAACGATAAGTCCAGGCTGTGGAGGTGGTGACCTCCACATGTTTATGGTTCCAGTGTCTCTCCAGACTGCGCACCTGGGCATCAGAACATGGGAGGAGGAAGCATCCGGTGCACACGCTGAGGTCTCAATCCCACATGGAAAGAAGTTGTTATAAGCACCTAAGAGCAAGGACTCCTTGCCAGGCGTGAGCAGAGAGGCTGAGCCACCCTTTGCTGTCAGAACAGACTTCACGTTCAAACTGCGTCTTCATGCCTGTAGATCTGACTTGGTCTTCCTACAGAATTGTGTGCAATGAGTAACATGGGGCAATACTTCCCAACACATGGGAATGCCAAGTGGCCTGTCCTTGTGTAGAACTGTGTGAGCTGATTGCAGAGCAGGTCCTTCAGGATCAAACCATTAGGGGCCATATATATTGCAACAAAACTGTGGAAATGTTCCTTTCCCCAGCAAAATATTTGAAGGCTCTTTGTTGATAAAGTGGTGTTATCATGGGAGCTGAGTGCCTTAGAGGAAATATGAACACTATGTATGGTCAGATAAGCAGGAAGGCATGAGCTGCGCTACACGGCTCACTCCTTGCTCCTGCTGCACATCAAAGCAGCTGCGTGGAGAGGGACCAGGGAAAGAAATGTAAGGAAGGTACGGTTGGACTCAATGATCTTAAAGGTCTTTTCCAACCCAATGATTTTATGATTCTATGAATCAGTGGCAAGTGTTTGCAAGACTCAGCTATGGAAATGTCCTGCCCGATAACAGCAGCAACTGGGGAGCCGAGAGGCACAACACTGAGCATGAAGAAAGGCAGGCCGTTCAACCCAGTCACTCCACAGCCTTCGTAGTCCCAATCGAGGACCCACTGGCATCGGTGGATGGACTCCCATCGACTTGGCCGGGGCTTGAATTGGGCCCTTTAGGAACCGAGACAAAAGACCAAGCGTCCGACTTTAATTGATGGCTCATCCATCACCGCAGCCCAAACTCCTCTTGACAAGTAGAGGGAAAAACCCACAAATTAAGTGACCATCGCCTGCCTTCTCCTTTCTCGCTGATTGTAAAGGAGAACTTTTGACCTTTCTGCCTCATACATCATGGCTTGGCAGGAGCTGGTTGCTCACCCCGGCTGAACTGTGCCATGCATGTAGCCCTATACAAGAGGTGCTTTTCACGTGCTAAATGATCCTTCCCCCCCTCCTCCTTTGCTCTACTACAACAATATAGAGAGGGACAATGGCACAGCTCCATGGCAGAAGGAGGAGGCTCTCATTAGGAGCCTCTTCGTTAGGGATGAAAGGCCAGCTAGATCATCCCGCTGTCATTTTTGCTTCATACTGATTTCCAGAGGAGGCTGGTGGGAAGCGTAAGTCTTACCCTGAGGGGCTTTTTCCCTCCAAGCAAGCTCACCAGCAGCAAACTCACTTGCACAGGGCATGGTTAGGATGCTGGCAGTGGGCCTTGGGGACAATAAAAGGCTGCATGGGACTGGGCATTGCCTGGGGAGCCAGCAGCACCCTGCAGCCAGGACGGGAATTCGGAGAGCTCTTCAAGGACTTGAGGCAGGCTTTGAAACCCTTAAGCTTGCCCTGCATTAGCAGGGTCAACTGCACGCCAGGCAGAGTGGCTGGGGTAAGCCCCGTGCAAAGCCCTCCAGCAGCACAAAGGATGGTAATGCCCCTGTAACCGTGTTTGGGCTGCGAACCACTGCGTGCCACTGCCATCTGTACATGGAGGCAGGGCTTCCTGGCCCAAAAATGGGCTCTTCCTCCAGAAGTGTCTATGTCTAAGACAACACCACTCCACCATTAACTGAAGAAGAAGGCACGAGTGCTTTGAAAGTGCTTTGAAAGAGATACGATGGCACAGGGAGCTGGCAATTACTAAGGAAGGCAAAAACATGCAGCCAGCTGACTGCAAAGTAAGACATTTGTTGTAAAATCCTTCCTACAGGCCTATGCCAACATACAGTCCAAAGGCAGCATTTCTTTTATCAGCCACATGCCCATTGCTCCACCAGCAGCAGGAAAAATGTTTAACAGAGGCCACCAGTTATGTGTAGTTACTGTGCTGAGAAAACATTGCCTGGTTTGAATTCAGGGGTGAACTACTGGAGGAACAAACCCCATTATAATCCCCACAGATTTAACACAACCACGTAGTTACCACTACATCATCATGGTGCCTTGGCGTGGTTCAGAGACTGTCTCTCAGACAAGGAGCCAAATCTGATAGAAGAAGCTGCAGGTGATGCTGAAAAGGCATTTTAAGCTTTGCTACAGGGTGCATGTTGCAGCTCTCAAAGAGAGCCCAGTGCCCTGGGCCAAGCTCCCACCTTGGAGTATGGAGCTCCTGACAGGTCCTTGCTCTCGGAAGGGTCACAGCTGA
The DNA here is from genome assembly GCA_018403395.1 of Gorsachius goisagi. NCBI lineage: Eukaryota > Metazoa > Chordata > Aves > Pelecaniformes > Ardeidae > Gorsachius > Gorsachius goisagi. The sequence continues at coordinate 11,442 of BOSO01013715.1, forward strand.
TCACCTCTCCTGCATAGAAAAATAATCCTCTACCAAAGGCGGGATGTGGGCAGAAACCCTGGACCATTTTCTCCTGACAGGACATTTCCCCAACTGGGTGGCACTGAGTTATGTTGCAAGCATGGGTTTCTGCTCCCCAGTTGAAATCTCCTGTCAGATTTGTTCATGTGTTAGGTGGTCTGGGGCAAGTCCCCCTGTCAGTGCCCAGTTTCTCACCCTTTCCTGGGGATGGCAGCCTTGCCATGCCCTGAGAGTCCTTGGGAGGCATCTCACCTCTGCTACAAGGGCTGTGATGATAGTACATAAGATGGAGAGATGATCTCAGATCATCTCCAAATTGATCTTCAACCCCAAGCTAGGTTTTTATTGTTGCAACTGAAAGCAGATGTTGCTTAAAAGACAGTGTGTGTTGCATTACAGACCAGTGAAAAAGTGCCAATTTTTAATCCACTTGCTTGAAATCACTCTGCTTTGTACCTCGGCTTCCTCTGTGCCTGTAAATTTGGGAACCAAAGCTTGAAAACACAAAGAAGGCAAAATAAAGGGAACCTAAATTAGACAGCTCAATACTTGAGCTTTTACAGCAGTTGTATGAGCTAGATGTGGCTCCATTCATGACCTTTTATGCCCAGAACACGATCGGATCAGCACTCTGAGATCCTCTGCAGAGGTTCACGTCCAAGCAAACATCATGCTCCTGCCAACCCACCTCGGCCCCACTCAGCCAGTCCCGCAGACACGGCTGCTGCTTCCCAGCCCTGCCCCGCCAGAAGAGCCAGCCTTGCTTTTGAGCTGTGGAATTCAAGCACTGGAAGGGGCTGCCTAGGGAAGGGGTCGAGTCCCTATTCCTGGAGGGGTTTAAAAGCCGGGCGGACGAGGTGCTTAGGGACATGGTTTAGTGGTGGGATGGCAGGGTTAAGGTAACAGTTGGAATTCATGATCTTAAAAGTCTTTTCCAACCTAAATGATTCTATGATTCATTTTGCATGCCTCCACTTTCCCAGGAATACACGTGTCTTTGCGGCCTCCTCGGAGGTCTTTGCAGCCCATGGAGGGAGGAAGCAGACTGCTGTGTGGAAAGGGTGTAATCCCCATTTTTATGACCTTTCCTGCAGCTGCAGACAGTTGCTTGTGTGCTTTATGCCCTGTGGTTTCCCAAAACAAGCCCTTCAAACACCAGTTTGGGCTAAAGGCAGCCGGGAAGAGAAAAGCATCCCTGAGTACGGTGAGGAAATTCAAGATTGCTGGATTTCCTTTGCAGCTTCACCTGAATAAAAAAGCAGCATGCTCTGAGCAGGAGCCCATCCAACACTCCCAACTGGAGCGGCTGGGATGGGAGATGCGGTGTCACAGCAGGGAAAGGGAGGGATCTTCTGGGGGGGGAGCCCACGGGCACCCCAACCCCTCTCTGGGGGTGCTCTCACAACCACTTGTGTCCATAAAAGAGTTTTGCTGGTTCTTAATTTTTTAATTAATGAGGTTTAGCTTCTGTCTGCAGCCCTGCAGCGTCACAACCCGTGAGTCAGGCCCTATCCTATAGCATGGCACAAGGGACCATTCCCACTGCCACTGGGGTTCTATGCACTCCAACAAGAGGTCTGAACGTCTCTGCCAAGGCAGTGACCCATCTGGGCTAAAGTAGCGTAAAACACAGTTTTCAACCAGATTGAAGATGACTCTGATCTCTGAGGCTGCTGCTTCCAGTGCATCTCTTAGCCTTCTTCCTCAGCCAAGTGGTTTGAAACCAAACAGGTCTCCAGCCAAAAGCCACCCTGCTCTGTAGGTACCTGCTAAACACAACAGCCTAATCCTGCACCCTCCTCATCCAGACCTGCTGGGTTAAGCTACAGCTCCATGTTTCTAAAGCCAGCCCAGCCCATCAGCACCCACCAGTTTGCTCCGTGTCCAGGTGAGAACTGCTGGCAGTACTGCTGACTTGCTCTGCAGCATAAATAACAGTCCTTAAACCGCAAGTGACTCGGGCAGCAAAATCTGACTGTCTGTGCAATGCTTTTTGCAAGCACTTCCCCTGCAGAGAACACAGAAGGAACAGAATAAGCAAAGCAAAGAAATCCCAATTCCAGAGTTGCTGGCAAAACCAGTTTATACACGTTTTGGTCTCAATTGCATGTGAAACAAGGTGAGGCACTTGTACCAGGCATGGCACTTGTACCAGGCATGCCACATGTACTGGTCAACGTCAAATTCTTATTTAAGGCTTGTAGGGAACAGTATCAGAGGTGATGAAAAAAAGTGGGAAGAAAATAAACTGCCTGTAACTAGATTTTGGCTAAGGGGCAAAACCAGAACCTGTGGCCCAATCTCCTTAACTGGGAAATCAGAGCAGCACCTGCCAACAAACCCCCTCATTTCTGAGAAGTTCCAAACGCCGAGTCAGACCCAGGCCCCCGTTTCACAGCTGGGGTGACGGTGCATTTGAAGGCGAGGAGCCACACGGAGCCGACGGCACTGCCGGAGCATCGCTGGCGGGAGCTGCCCCGCTCCCAGGGGGATCACACCTTCCAGGCTGCAGATGAAAGGGCCAAGCTTGCGGCTGAGCAGTGAGCTTTGTATAAACATTCGGTGCCCTCTTCAGAGGGGCCATTTCATTCCCCAATTTGACAAATGTGTAGAGGGAGAACCTGGGATGTTGCTCTCCAGCGGAAACCTCCTTTTTCAAATCCGGGGCTGCTGGGCTGAACTCGTATCAATCAGTCGGTAACAGTGGTGTATGCGAGCTGCAAGGATCCATTAAGGGCAGATTCCTGGTCTGCAGCAGATCTCTGTCCTGAAAACTGATACAAACCTGAATGAAACAAAGGAAAAAGAGGAAAAAGGTTTGGTGAAAGAAGATGAAGGAATCTGAAAAAGCTGAGGGCTTGGGGGAGCAGGGGAAAAACATTTGTCGCTGTATGTGGAAAAGACAGCACTGAGCAGAGGAATGGCTGATGCGATCCCCTAAGCTTCACACAAATAATTGTTCCCACCATCTTCTAGAGAGGGACCTGGGGGCATGGAAAAAAAATCAGACAGTGGTGACACTGGGGCTGGTGAGCGGGGACAGTGGAGCTATTTCTACTGTAGGGAGTGTGGCCCTCAGTTCTTACAAGGGGGAGAGAATCACTGCTTTTAGGGGCTCAGAAAGGCGCACAAAAATTTTCACAAGCCTAAAAAATAATTGTCCAAGGAGCAATTCTTCTGTGTCTGCGGACACATCATTTCTGCAGGAAAAAAATAAAATAAAAATATTAAAAATAAAATTGTGCATTACTGCATTCGCACCCCTCTTTTGGAGCATCACCAGGGCTTAGGTGTGATCACTGCCGTGATCAAGAGAAGCAGCTTCCAGCACTGATTTTTGAAAGCCTGGAAGGTACTCAGTTCCTTGTCCAACTCTCCGCCCCGACCCCTATGCTCCTTGAAAGAGAAACATCTGTTCCCTCGGGACTTTCACTCCATGTCCTATGGCCACCGCTAAGTGCCTGTCCTCAGGCACAGCGAGGGACCCAGCGCTGATAAAAAGCAGAAGGGGGCTGGGAGCCCAGCTGGGGGCCGAGAGCCCTTCTGACCACGGGGGACGGAGGCGAGATGAAAGGCGGGTGTATTTTCCCAGGTGATCCCAATAGCATCTCAAAGCCCCGGCTTTCTCACTCTGGCTTTAGCCCCAAAACAAACAAACTGGTGCCAATTTGAATATGCTGAGGGCTGACAGATTTGAGCTTCTTGTTGTGTTTTCACAGACAGCAGCCGACTGGAATTCAAAGGAGAAGGAAAAGGAAAATAATAATAACAGATTGATAAGATTCCCCAACCCTTTCTGGGAAACACAGAGCTTAAGTCCCAGCCAGGCCATGCAAAAAGCGGGGCCAGAGAAGGCAGGGCTGTTCCAGCACAAGAATATCAAAGTGAAAGATGAGGGCAGTCGTCCCAGCATGGATCAGCGAGATAGCAGCTCGCTTTCTCTTCACTCCTGCTGCACCAGATAAGGGCACATTTTGGGGACATTTAGACCCCCGGGACTGGAGCATGGTCCAGCAATGCACCGAAGCCAGCAGCACAGTTTCCAGGGCTCTACCGACAAGCCTCAAACATCTCAGGTGGGCAGGATCTTCCCATCGGAGCACATTGGTCCCTGTGCATCTGTGTTGGCATTTCTTCTGCTTGCTCAGAAGTGCTCTCGGGCTTGCAGATACCGCTGGAAAAAAGGGACATGGGGACGCTCGCTCTGCCATTCCCAGCTGCGCAGGTGGAAAACTGCGTCGGTGTGCGCTTGCTCCGGGAGCTGCTCCCCACACAGCTCACAGTCCCCATCTTTTCCCATCACGTGAATTGAAACCCAGCAGCCTCCCCAAGCCTGCTACACAGCTCAGAGATTAGCGTCTCTGTTTCAGAGACCTAAGGAAAGGCTTATGTGCCCAAAAACCTCTCTCCCGTGTCCGTCTGTCCCCCCCGCACCACGCAGTTATATGATCTGAGGAAAATAAAGGGTTGTCTGGCAAATCTTCCTTCAGTCACAGCCTTCAGTAGAGCGGGATTAAGCAGGAGAGAGCGGTCGCATGCTGCACACCAGGGCAGGGTGCTCGGAGGCAACCCTGCTCTGACACCCACCGGGTGCCTCCCAGAGAGGAGAGGAAACCTCCCAGGCCACCAGAGACAGACAGACAGACAGACAGGAAAGGGACAAGGAGCCAGGGAGCAAAGAGAGAAGCTGTCAGGCAGTTAACAAGGAGGTGAAGACTTGACGAGCAAGAAGCGGAGGACCGAGTCTCCTCACCGATCGGTAATGCCTGGCAGGCAGGCGGGGAAGGGTGCAGGAGCAGAGGCAGGCTGGCAAGCTGAGGCTATAATTAACAGGGTATCAGTTTCCCTAATAAGAGCATGCTGGGAGAGCAGCACGTTGGCTCCTTGCTGACCTGCATAAGCTTGGTGGGCTCTTTGAAGTCAGCTGCCTGCCGGGGCTGGGACACACACAAACACAGCCACTGCGCGTCCCACCCCAGCGGTGGCACCCATCGCGCTGGCTGCAGAGCCGAGGGGATTACAAACGTTATGATTAGTCCCTGGAAATCCCTGCGTGTCTTCTGGCTGATGGCAGCCACTCTGATAAAGAGTAAAGAAGGGGGCCCGCTGGGCAAATGCGCTCTTACTGTCTCCTGCCCTGGCTGCAAAGTGAATGAGCCTTGGCAGCATCTCTGAGGCTGGGAAATTTCTGCTTGTGTCCTTGCCAGTCGCTGTCTTGCCTCGTCAGACCCAGTTTTGGCAGGGAGAGGGATTCAGTGCATATCCTAAATCTCTGAATCCTGGAGTTACATGAGCTGGTAAGAGAAACACACTGTCGGAAAGAAAATTGGAAAACCTGAACCAAATCTACCTCAGAGGTCTAAAAACAAAGGGGAGTAAAAAGACCCCATGTTAACTGAAAGTCTTTTGTGACTCTTAAGCTCAGCTTTGTTTTCGTGGGATGCTGCAGGGCTGCGATCCCACCCGCAGGACTGATACTGCAGGTGCCCACGGGGCTGTGCAACCTTTTGCTGTTCAGACCGTGGCTGTGTCCATCTCCACTGGGCACAAGCTGATTGCAAATCAGAGCCCTGGAGACCTTACGAGCCCTTTACAGGGATGGCTGAGAGTCACCCAGTTCTGCCATAAATAGGAAGGAAAGAAGGACAGTGAAGCTGCGGTCTCGCGTGTGGTGGCAGGGCTTCTTTGGCTGAGTGCCTCATCCCTTGCCCACCAGCTCTGCCCACTGCAGGGCACCTGGGCATGCAGCTGTGCTCAGGGAATGGATGTGCTTGGGGGGGAAAGCCTCATTTAGGAGGGGGGAAAAAAAAAACAGAGCGGTTTTGTCACCTGGATGATCGACACAATCCATTAGCATGACAAAAAAAGGCAGAAGAGAGCAGCTGGAAAGACAGTCTTTAAAAGAGTGTTAATATAGTTGTGTGCCCTGGTTTTGGCTGGGACAGAGTTAATTTGCTTCCTAGCAGCTGGCACAGTGCTGTGTTTTGGGTTTAGGATGAGAAGAACGTTGATAACACACTGATGGTTTAGTTGTTGCTGAGCAGGGCTTACACCAGGCAAGGACTTTTCAGCTTCCCCTGCTCTGCCAGGGGCACAAGAAGCTGGGAGGGGGCACAGCCAGGACAGCTGACCCCAACTGGCCCAAGGGCTATTCCAGACCATATGGCATCATGCCTAATATAGAAACTGAGGGGGAAGAAGGAAGGGGGGGACATTGGGAGCGATGGTGTTTGTCTTCCCAAGTCACCGTTACGCATGACGGAGCCCGGCTGTCCTGGGGATGGCTGAGCACCTGCCTGCCCATGGGAAGCAGGGAATGAATTCCTTGTTCTGCTCTGCTTGTGTGCACGACTTTTGCTTTACCTGTAAAACTGCCTTTATCTCAGCCCATGAATTTTCTCACTTTTACCCTTCCAATTCTCTCCCCCATCCCACCGCAAGGCAGTGAGCGAGCGGCTGGGTGGGTTAAACCACGACGTTGTGAAATCACAGCCTAAGGGGACGTGTCCCTTCCTTCCTTCCTCACAATTCATTGCCCGTTGGGAGCCGGGGACATTTCTCCCGCTCAGCACTAGTCATAGAATCATAGAATCATAGAATCATAGAAAGTTTTGGGTTG
>BOSO01013716.1:0-19898 GCA_018403395.1 Gorsachius goisagi
GTCCTGTGTAACATGCTCTAGAAGAACCTGCTTTAGCAGGGGGGTTGAACTAGATGATCTCCTGAGGTCCCTTCCAACCCTTGTGATTCTGTGATTCTGTGATTCTGTGAATACAGGGTAAGTCTAGCTGAAACACGGTTTAATGATTAATCGCTAAATGACAGACATTGCAAACTGGAGACCATCAGTTGCAGATGCCTGTGCAGCCATGGAGAGTCCCCCAGTGTAAGGGTGCTAGGAGAGCATTTGGAGAAATTAGTTCAAGCATCAACTCTACCATCAACTCCTTATATGTCCTGGGTATTTATCATACTGATCTTAAGTTGCTTACCTGTAAAGCAAGGCTGAAAGCATTGTCCTGTGTCTCACAGGGAATTGGGAGAGCAAGTAGTTTAGTGTGTTCCTTCCTCATTTTGGTCAGTAGGCACAGTAAATAACAAGAAGGATCTGCCCTTCTCCCTGGGGTATTTCCACAGGTTTCCATTTCTTTCTTTTTGTATTTAATGCAGGCACTAACTTGGGTGATGTGAGAAGGTGGACAGTTTTCTCCAGTAATATATCATCATCAGAACATGAGAGCCAATGCTGTCTGGTGATGCCTTGCTAACATTTGGCAAGTGAATATATGGCGAGAATACTTTAATCCAGTTTCTAATCATCAGTTGAGGGTATCCTGAAGAAAGCAAACCACACCAACAGAGCTTCATTTTAGTCGATGCTTCTCTTAGCAAGATAGAAGGAGAGTTGGATAGGGTGTGGCAAGAGGTGTGAGGGAAATGCCATTATTTTTAGGAAAGTTTTTTCCCTCTGGGTTGGTGTTGAGAAATGTTGATGTTCATTCCCTATCAGTTTTGAAGAGAAGTGCCTCCACACCTGCCAGTCAAGCATTTGTAAGCAGACAGAAAATGAAATACAATAAAAATAAAACAAAAAAAGCCCCACAGAGTCTGTCAGGGAGTGTTTGTTAGTTCAAACATGTTCCTTGTTCACTCATTACTACATATCATTTCTTGCTGAGGGGTACTTTCAGTAAAACCTCTCACTGATGCTAGCAGTTTAGAAGGTTTAATGCAATCTATTTTCTATCTTTCATCAGCTTCAATAGGCTGGGGTTTTGACTTATGAGGGTTCTGCCTGACTCTTCCCAGAGACTTTTCAACTCAGAGTAATGTATAAATAACATGATATCATGACAAGCACCATAAGTGAAAGATCTGGTACTGCATGAGTGTCAAACAGCACTTTTCTCATGGCAGCGTGGTTGAGCCTAATTATCATGAGCAGCAGAGCTGCCTGTGAGATTGACATGGCCATCCCTGGGACTCAGTATTGAGTTGTTCCCTAAAGAATCTGTTTGAGTATTTTGGCCAGTCTAATTTAAAATGACCAGAGCTGTAGGACTGCCACCATTTATTTCAGGAGACTATTTCACGGTCCAGCAGGCTTCAGTGCTGATGAAAAGCTTCCCTCTGTTCTTACTAAAGATCCCTTTCTCATTCTCAGCTCTTTATACCTAGAGAAACTCTGCTGGATCCTGCAAATAATTCTTCTTTCCCTTTGGCTTTTAAACTCCTGAAATGCTAACAGTTATCCTCTTCACAAGTCAGTCTCCCTTGCTTTTTAGTCACTTCGGTGTTCTATTCTCAATTATTTCCCATTTGTTAGTTCCTTTTTCCTACAGCAGCAGACCGTATATAGGATCTTGGTGTTGTAGTACAGCTGCACAGAAGAAATGTGTAAATAGCCCCATGGAGCCAATTCAGAGGTTACAAGTGCTGATGGAAAATGTCTAGATAATTTCTACACTAGTAAATAGTACCAAGGACACTAGAACTGACTCATTACACTTCTAAATTTTTAGAGTGTATCCTGGCACACTTTTGACCCACATTAGCCAGTGCTTGCCCAAATATTGACACAGTTTGAGAGTTAATATGGTCTCCATAAGCAGTTTAGATGCAGCCACCTTATTCAGAGGGTAAGGGGACTTCACAATGCGGATGCAATGAAGTGCATACCTGCAGTTTCAGTGCTTGAGAACAGGTATCTTCCATGTCCTTGTACAGCTGCAACCCTATGATTTGATGACTTGACCACAAAAATTTCCTTTAGTCTTCAACTGACACTTAGGGATAGAGGAGTAAAGCAAATTAAGGGTAAATTCTGTGGGAAACTGTGCAAGCCTGAGGGCAAAGTAAGGGATATGTGAAAATAACAGCTGGCTGCTTTGAAAATGTGGAGAAGCCTTAGCAAGTATTGAGAACAAAAAGCAGTCTATCCCAGCAGACTCACACAGTGATCACTTTCATTGCATATTGATTTGCCCATGCCTCCCCTCTCTGTCCTCTTGTGGCCTCCACAACTTATGCATTGCTCCAAACCTCAGTTACTTGCCTTCAGGTCAAAACCCTTCATAGGCAATCTCCATATCCTCAACATGTTGCCTTCAAACTGCCAGTGCCATGCCAGTCAGCACTGAAAAGTTTTATTAATTTAATTGGAAATTCAGAGGCTCTGCCCTGATGGGCCAGTGCTATTTTGGTGTTTTCAGTGTCATTTTGACTCACTCATGTTTCACTTCAGGTGATTCCTTCTCAAATATCGTCATTAAACATGTGCTAGTTAACTTCCAGGCTTCTTTATGGAGCAAGTCTGCTTAAGGTGTGTCTATCCAAATGTTTTGGCTTCTATGAGAATAGCAGTTTTAGAATCATAGAATAAATTTATAGAATCTTTAGGTAGGAAAAGAACCTTAAGATCATTGAGTCCAACCATTAACCTAACACTACCGAGTCCAGCACTAAACCATGTCCCTAAGCATCTTTTCAATGCCTCCAGGGGCGGTGACTCAACCAGTTCCCTGGGCACCCTGTTACAATGCTTGACAACACTTTTGGTGAAGGAATTTTTCATAATATCCAACCTAAACCTCCTCTGGCACAACTTAAGGCCGTTGCCTCTCTTCCCATCGCTTGTTACCTGGGAGAAGAGGCTGACACCTCCTTTGAGGTAGTTGTAAAGAGCAATAAGGTCTCCCCTCAGCCTCCTCTTCTCCAGTTCCCTCAGCCACTCCCCATCAGCCTTGTGCTCCAGACCCTTCACCAGCTTTGTTGCCCTTCTTTGGATGTGCTCCAGCACTTCAATGTGCTTCTTGTAGTGAAGGGCCCAAAACTGAACACTGTATTTGAGATGTGGCCTCAGCAGTGCAGAGTGCAAAGGGACAATCACTTCCCTAGCCTTGCTGGCCACACCATTTCTGATGTAAGCCAGGATGCTATTGGCCTTCTTAGCCACCTAGGCACACTGCTGGTTTGTATTTTGGTAGGAATCACACAGTTCTGCTCACATATTGTGTTTTAGTTCAGTTGTGAGAGCACTCTCAGAGCTCACTAATTAATTTCACATGGGACCAAACCCCATTAAAAGATGTATTACAAGTGTCCACCTCATGGACTCTGACCAATAATAGACATTCAGTCCATAGGAATAGGCTGGAGCTAGCGTGAAGTAAAACTTCATGGATGCTCTGGATATTGGGTCCCCAGCACCAGCTGTTTTTCTTTGTACATCTGTGCCTGCTGCTCTGCAATACTTGCCAGTTCAGGTACAGACTTAGTTCTTTCCAGAGCAACTGAGAGAGAATCTGGTTCTTGGTCTTCTCCAGAAAGCCAGAGTGATTGCATATTACCTTAAGTTTGACTTTTTCCATTCAGAACAGTTCCCAACTCTGCTTGAAAGTGCCATACACTTTTTTTATCATGTCCTAAGCCCAGGACATCATCATGCTAGAGGAATTTCTCGAACGGGTTGCCTGGAGAGGTAATGGAGGCCCCATCCCTGGAAACATTCAAGACCAGGTTGGATGGATCTCTGAGCAACCTGATCTAGTTAGCGGTGTCCCTGCTCACTGCTGGGGGGTTAGACTAGATGACCTCTAGGGGTCCCTTCCAACCTAAAACATTCTATGATTCTGTGATTCTATGATCATGCTAGAAGAAAATTGCACCAACATGCTGTGAGACAGACTCTTATGATATCTACCACCTTGCAGAGAAAACAAATATAAGAATATATTTTGGGGCTAAAGGGGAATCACATGGGACCCAGAGGAGGTGCAAGTGAAGTACTCTGCAATGTGAGCATAGCTAGTCAGTTCTGCTAGCCTCGCACAGTATGGTGCTCAACCAATCCATACCAAGTGGCTGAGGAGTCAGGATCCTTTCCCTGCTGCAGCCCACAGAGTATGACAACTCAGTAACAACCTGGAGAACGGTATAGAGGGCAGATACATGCTAAAACAGCAAACACAAAAATCACATGCACCCACAGAGAGGTCTTGCTGTATTTCCTTCTCTTTCCATTTCCACTGTTTATTAAATGCTACTGTTGTATCGGTATACATCCATCTGGCCCATAAACCCAATACATCCAGACACAGAGGCAAGAGATGAAATACCACTGGGTAATATATTGTGAAAATTCTCTCATCATCTCCTTTCTGCTCACACATCATTTTTGCTAGGACTACTTGCAAAAGTTCAAACTTTTTCCTATTGGCTGGCTAAAACTGTATTTCTTCCTTTCCTTACAGAAATGATTAGAGATTGTATTTTTTTTGCAATCGCTATTACATCAGGGATATATGTACAACCTAGGATCTCATCTTGCAAGACAGAGAGGATTCAGGAATATATAACACTTATTTTTAGCCCTAGACATTTCTTATATCTCAGGTGTAACCCTATGAAAGTACTGTGTGTAGTGAAATGCTTTTAACTAAATTGGAGATGTTTCTACCACGTGCTAGAGATAATTTTCCTTTTCTGACTTAGAATCCCAGTGCCTTATTTAAAGACTGTTACTGCCAGAGAGTCTTGCCCTAAACCCTTTTCTTCATGCACTCTTCCTTTCAGTGAGTTTGCATGAAGGAGCTAGTAATGAAAGCCTTGATTCAGCAAATCACTTCTGTATGTCTTAAGAGCTTTGCTGAATAGGAATGGACTTTAGCACCTACTAAAAGTGAAGTATTTCCTCTGCAGAAGGAGAAAATAGCGCTGACACACACGTTATTTGCTAATAATCTGAATTTTAGGCAGACACATCTGCATATATATATCCACAGAAATTGAGCTGAGTTGAAGACTCGTATATTGACTGTCAATTGATAAGGTAGAGAGCTGGAGAGAGATCTCTAGTGCTTGTAATGAAATAGTGTTCAGTTTCTGCAAATCCTCTTGCTTAAGTGTTAATGTTTCCTTTGTTAAAAGGATGGGTTACATTCCTCCACCATTTACTGCACTTTTGCCTATTTTTTTGTTGCCAGATGATGACTGTCTCAATAAAGGTAATATCTTGCTCCTATTTCTGTTGGCACAGACAGTACAAGCATCATATGCCTTATCGATACAGCTGGTTTTGTGGATGTGATTTGCTGCCCCAAAGGGGAATTACCACTCTAAACTATTACTTAGGTTAGAGCAGTTCACTATCTAGTTCTCTGGTGCTAGTTAATAACAATGTAGATCAATAGCCCATCAACCAGCCAAGATCCCCTAGCAGTGCTCTCAAGAGCTGTTACTGCAGATTTGACTTCTTGCCTTCCTGGACTGAGTGCTGTGCTTTCTTTTTTCTTTCTTTTTGGTAGGGAAATCAAAATTTTCCCCAATCCAGATGGAGAGAATAACACCAGGTTAGTCTTATGTCATAATAGATAAATGATCATGCGGCAAAGCCCTGGACTATCCCATTGAGACCCCACTGGTTGGACAGGGACACAGCCCTCCCTGAACATCTGAGGAGAGAGGAGGGTGAACCAAGTGTATTGAAAAGACCCTGCAGAGATAACAAGGGAAGAGATCACTGAGAATGTGATTGAAATCCACATTTCACAGCAAGACCAGTTCATGTTCCCTCTTATTTACCAAAGATGCCTATTTCTTTATAAATTAGCCCTAGCCCATATCCTCACAGAAATTAGACTGAAAATCACAGTGTTAACAGTGTTGACAGTATTAACAATAGATGTCAAATTTTAGTGGCTGATGCCAAAGCCAGTGTTAGTTTATGCCTTCTGCACTATGCAGGCTCCTCTTCAGGTATTCTTTAATACTTTTAATTGCTCCTTTATAAAAGAGGATGTTACAGAACTGTATTTCCCCACCACCCTGTTCACCATCTATCTACCCAGTGCGTCTCCTCTGGTTGTCATTTCCTTCCCTGAGTTCAAGTCTCCTGTTCTCCTTTGCATCAAGGCTACCAGACAGCACACTTGAGGCAGATTATTAAGACCAGGTGTTATGGAGAAATGCAAATTTTAATGTAAATATTTTAATGTGGGGGTGTTTTTTTCATTGGAAATTTTCAGCTAGACCCCTGAGCAATCTGGTCTGACCTCATACCTGGTCCTGCTGTGAGTGAGAGGCTGCACTAGGGCCCTCCTGTGGCCCCTTCAAACCTGAATTATACTGTGATCCTATGATCCCATTATCTCTCCATTTCCTCTGACTGCACCACTGAGGGCTACCAAAAGTTCATGTGTTAATCTTGCTTCAATCTAAAGCCAAGACATCTCAATTTCTCTGCCTGTGTGAGGTCCCAAGTCATTCTCATTCTCCCTCTTCTTCCATTTATTGCCACCGCAGACAAAGGTTCATGCTTTTTTACCCCTTTCACACCACATTTGTCATTTATTTGGGAGAATATTTAGGATATTAGGATGTCAGCATCCTTTTCTCTATCAAGCTGATGGGTAGAAGTCAGCAAGGGCTGGCATGCGGGACAGTGTCCATGCCTATGTCTGCACCTCCCTGGAAGAGTAGTCCTCTGAGGTGGCCCTGTGCCCAGTGGGTCCATGTCCCATTGATGCAGTTACTCTGTGGACATGCCATGGACAATGTGTCCATATGCTCTGGCTGGCCCTGAGACTGCACTGACATGTTTGCTGTGGTTGTGGATAACAATGCTGATCTTATGAGTGCAAACAGAGCTGTCTGGCCTATAGACCATTAAAGAAATATCTGAAACTGTGGCTGTGGGGGGAAAAGAGTGGGTGCCCCACAGTGGCATTCACCTGACCAGATGCAGATAACTTAAGAGTAGGAATTCCTGTATAAACTACTGCTTAGAGTCTGTTTATAGTCAAGGGAAGGAAACAGAGATTAGGGGTCAATAGAAATAGGGTTAGATTAGACTCTTGGAATGTCCTGGATGCAGGACCAGAAGTTGGATTTTTCTAAGCTGATGTTTGTTGATTGTGGATCACTGTACTTTCAAAGGGCGCTCTGCCACATTGTCCTTCTTTCCTAAACTGTGATGTGTATTCTTTAAATTTTTTCCGCTTTTGCCAACTCTTTGTTGTAATGGATTCTGTGCCTTTTGTGCAACTTTCTCTGCCATGCTCCTGCAAGCATCTCTTGTGAGTCCTTCACAGACCAGCATGATCTTGCTCTATCTGTGCCATCAAGCTCACCAAAACTCCTGTAATCATTAGTAGCAGGAGCCCTTACTTGCTAAGGGGAGAGATAAATTAACCAAAATTCAGTAGACTGCTAGTATGGTGCTGTCACTGTTGAACTTGGCTGGATTAGCCCAAATAGATGCATCCTTTCTGAGCACTTCTTTAAGCACTTTTTTTCCTGATCACTATTCCTTTTTGAGGAATAGATCCCAACAGAGTGTCTTGGAATCATTGCTTTCCTACCATGTTTATTAATTCATTAGTCAAGTAGAGAAAGAAGCAAAGAAGGGATAGCATAAAAGTTGCCTGAGAAGCCTGAATAAGTCAAGGCCCCACAAAAACATTTCTACTGCTCAGTAGGGTGTTGCTAGTCTCATAAAACTTGTAGAAGCACATGGTTTAGCCTGAAATGTTAAACCCCAAACACCAAAACACAATTGATTTTAAATGTTCCTTCCCTTCCTGCAAATGTAGTAAACATGTAGGCACCTGGGTCAATGCAGTGTCCTCCCCTCTGTATTTCCAATGCATATTGGAAGTTCATTATGAGCTAAAGAGGAGACTATTTTGATGCAGAGAGTTTAAGCATTTACAATCAGGGTCACATTTTTAGAAGAACTCAGATCTGTCTTCTCCAATAGCAAGTGGAATGTAGATGTGGTAGGGTCAACCATGTAGTGAAAGTTTAGTGTCTTTATTTAGGAAGGCAACTGGAAACTAATGCTTAAAAACATCAATTTGTTCATGTAGGCATCAAACCCAACATTTTTTAGAAAATGTGGCCTCTTGCTGATATAAAGAACAAAGTTGAATTATCTTCTAGTTTGAGGGTGAGGGATCACTGTTAAAAGATGGAAATTGGAAGGGCTTTGGGTCAAAGATCAAAACATATCCAGCCATTTTTTTGTAATGTTACTCTCAACATATTCTACTGAGCTGTCAGTGACTAAAAGGACTTTTCTGGATCACTATAAGCATTCTTGTGAATGTCTAAGACTTCCTTCTTTCCATGTACCTGTAGCAGGCAGTGCTGCTACAGCAATAATTATCTGCTTACCTTTAACTCTGCCTTTGGTGCTGGTGATTTTTGGAGCAAAAGTTCCTGAATCCCATCTTTCCTCATCACTTCTTGCCCACACAGCACATAAGGGATCAAAGCTGCTGCAGATTTCTTATGATGCTCCTATCCCCATTTCACAGCTGGGGAAACTGAGACTTTATGGATTGTTTCTCTGCCAGTGGAGCTCCATAGAAATGTAAATGCTTTGTCTAAGACCCGGGAAAGAGTCAGTATCAGTGCCAGGATTAAAATGTTTGTTCTGTACTTCCGCACCAAATCCCCTTCAGACTGTGCTGCAATGAGACATCCAAATACAAGATCTGATGTATTTGGCTTTCAGTTTTTCTCCCTTTATTTGAGTTGCTATGCAGATGGAACATGCTCCCGTTCACAAAGCACACTGTCATCTATCCAGCTTGGATGAAGCTCAAGGAAAACGCTAATCATCTTTTGTAACTGAAGGCACATCTCCCCCACAGGGGGAGCTTGCTGTGCTCTGAAATTTCACCCATGATATCATGACTTTATCAAGAGAAGCTAAATAGCAGTCCGTCTCTCCGAGAGTGCATAGCAGATTGCGCTGTCAAAGACAGATAACTTCTTGCCCTCCGAAAATCTTGAGATATGACAATAAGGGTATAAGAGGGAGGGCAGGGAGAAAATGAGCTGCTTCGATACTTGTACACACAAAACACAGCTGGGCGAAAACTTACAGGAATGTCGGCTATGTCAGACAATGCGGTGTTAAGCTTTTGAAAGATGAGTAATCGCCTGAGTGCCGTGGGACTGACAGACAGATGTCCATGGGGAATGTAGGTACGGTGCTCAGAGCTGAACGCTGGAGACTTTGATTAGCATACGGTGATTTTATGAATGATGGCTTGCTGCTGCCTGCATTCACAAAAGCAGTCTGTGTTCATAGCACTTGTATGTACAGGGGCATTTTGCTCCTGTCAGGCTTCTCGACAGCCACCTTTCTCCCTTGGGAATGATGGGAGCCGGGATATCTGGCAATGATGAGGAGGAACAACTTCAAATCTCATATGGCGCTGAGACCTCTTGCACTCTCTTTAGGGAGAAGATTGCTATTGTCTCATGTAAGAAGAAACTCGTCTTCATGTCCGAGACAAGTTTTTGAGGAAAGCAGCTACTGTCTCTTTGCCTGGCTGGTTTTAGGGATTGGCCAAAAATCTAGAGGTTTTGAGGAATTATGAATCTTTTCAGCTTCTCTGTCCTCTGTGCTGACCAGGTTTCTGGTGAACCAAAGTGCCTTCAGAAAGCTTCAATTTGTCAGGCATGAAATTAATTTGGTTGCTTGGTCTCAGTCAAAAAATTGGCTGTAGCCGTACATTGCAGCAGAAGGGGGTTGCACGAAGTAACACGTACTCTCCCCATTGCCCAAAACACGCACAACTGCTTCTGCAGAGTATCCATCCCTGTGGTTTTCAGGGGGTTGGGTCTTTCTCAATGAAATTCAGATGAGAGCAGAAGTGCCTCTTTATTCTTTTTCTTCTTGGCATGGAGTGGGGACAGCAGGCAGTGATGTTGAAGGGCGGGTGAGGGACTAGCAAGGAGGCAAAGTGAAGGATGTCTAGATCTGCAATGATTCAGCAGAACATCATATTTAGTCTCATTTCAACAGTCCCTATAAACATACCACCATGCAAATTTCAGCTCTTCAGCCTGATTTTATTAGCAGGTGCTGCCAGCAGCCAGGACCCAAAAGTCACTCCATTAGCATTGGTCTCTGTATTTGGCTTTATCCTTTAAAATAGCCCTAAAGATGAATCATCTGGAGCATTTCGTTTGTCACAGGAAGCATTTGTCTCCTTTCTCTTTTTTCCTTGCTAACTGCAGATGAACAATAAAAGGGGGGGGGGGGGGGGACAGGAATTAAGAGCATGACTTCTCTGCCTCTCTGATTTCAGCTCATGCTTATAAATATCAGTCTCAGTGTTGTGATGCAGGGAATTTTGGGATTAGGTGCTCCCACCCTGGCTGTACCTGGAGGAAATAAAAGGGAAATCCTGCACCTTTGCGCATTGGTGCTGATTGCTTAAGAGGGAGTCATCTCCTACTGAGGTCTGACAGGGGTAAGCTATGCTCCTTCAGTTATTTCCTCTGTTGTTCTTTCTAATTTATATCACTGTGAAGGGTTAAGGAAGGTGACTTCAGGCGTTGCCATTAGAAAGTCAAATTGCAGAAATAAAGCATTAAAAATAAATGCCACAGCAGAACTGCTGAGCCAGTGAATAAAGAGCTTTAAATGCAAACAGGGAACTAGCTGTGCATTTCTCTAGCAATCACCTGTCTCCCTGACTAAGGATTAAGGACTCCGTGACTTTTAGTCTTGAGTCTTCCCATTTAACTCCAGGTGCTGCTGAATGTCACAATTTTTACAACTCCCCTATTAAGATTTAGAGGGACTTCCTTCCTTTTATGTGGACCACAGTAGAAAGGTTATCGCTTCTTCTGAGATGTCACCTCCAAGGAAAGAGACCCAAGGAGCGTCTGTCATAAATCAGTGTTTCTTAAATATAGGTAGTCTTCCCCCAAACACACTATAGGAATTGCATGAGCTAATTTACTTATAGAACAGATACTCTGCTATTGGAAATTGGTATAGATCAATGCTGATTTCTACAAGCTGCAAATGAACTGGTGTTTATTTTGAATGACTTTCAAACACCTCCAAAGAAAAGCATGAACAGCATTTCTTTCATGCACAGCTTTCCTCTCCCCTGGGTGTTTTTGCAGAAGCACACGGTATTTTACAACCACGCTCAAACAGATCCTGCCATGCTAGAACATCTTCCAACATTTTTCTCTCCTTGTCCCTTCTGCAAGGTGCAATGCTATCCCACTATATCAGGGTGCAGCGGTCCTTGCCTATTGTCCCAGTCCCGTGTCTGTGACACCAGCACTTTACCAGGGCCCTTTGCTGGAGGGGAAAAAGTTGTCAGGTGAAGCACCTTTCTGTCTCCTTCCTGTTGTGTGCTGCTGAGGCTGGGGAAACCTCATGGGATCGCAGTCCTTGCTGTGGGCAGAGGGCAGCCCAGAAGGTTTTGGGGGCTGGAAGCTGTGCAACACACAGGAGGTCTGGGCCAGGCTGAGGGACAAGTTGGATATCTCCAATATCATGGTAGCATCATCACCTCCCAACTGGGGAGAGTGCCATATCATGCATTTTTACAGTTCTGATGTCCCCATGGCACCAGTGCATCCCCACGAGATGCATGCAGTTATTATACCATGGTGAACAGTCTTGGCTTCAAATCTAGCTCTGTCTGAGCTTTCTTGTCTGTTCTCCATCCCTCCATTCCCCTGAAACAGTGGTATTAATTAATTTTGCAGCACTTTGTGTGGGTGTGGTGAGGTTTGGGTTAAACACGGTTATATTAATATCTCTTGCTAATCTTTTTCTCCCGATGCCTGTGGAGTTAAAGCATCTATTGTGCTATCAAAACAACTGCCACAATAGCTTTGGAAGAGCTGTGAGAAGCCAGCGCTTTGTTTCACAGGTGGGTTTTCTCTGTGGGTGTCAGGACGGCAACGTGTTGCGTCAGGTTGAGCCGAGGGGGTGGCTGAGCAGATGGCTTTGTACTGCAGGCTCTCTGATGCTTGGTGACCTTCAAACAAGGTGATGGAGGACCTCGTCCTCAGAGATACAGGGGCAGGAATGACACTAAAGTGCCACCTGCCTCTGCCACATTGTTCTGATCTACAACAAAGGTGCTGGCACTCACTGACCACATTGCATTAGCACAGAGATAAATTAGTCCTTTCCTTCTAAGTGAGGCTGGAGCTGGTAAGTGGTGCCAGACTGGAAACCTTGTTTTATTTATTGCCTGGTTCATTGTGCTTCCTAATATCTTGCTTGCTATTTTGGAAGGCATCAATGCATTAAGTAGCGGTTTTCCTCGGGCTGCTTGAGTCTGTCTGCTGAACTCGCGTGCCAAATGGAAAGTCACATGGGCTGTGCGAGCCATTTTAATTTTCCTCTCTTACACTTGCATTCATCAATGTTGAACATCATTCACTGTCATATTATTGAAAGCGCTTAGGTCTCTCTGATGTTTGTAACAGCCCTTTCCAGACTTGGCAAGTCTGACTGTAGAAGTACAGTCGGTTTCTGCCCTGTGCTTTGCCTCCAGTGGTTGACTTCTACATCTTTTGTGTACCAGGTCTGTGGTATTCATTATTCCATCTTTTCTAACCAAATGTCCCCTCACTGCCCTACACACTGGGCATTGCACTCTGGATGCAGTCTGGCTTTGCCGTCCAGCTGGCCTGTTCCATAAGGTCCATGCTGAGCTGCCCAAATTCAGTCTTGTTGGACCTAACCACCTCTCAGTGTATTTTGAGACCTGGTTATGATTAGCCAGGTCGTCCCCAGGGTCTGGAGACACCCTGCTTCTCACTAGAGAGCCAGTTAATTAGCTCCATGTTTCATTTTTCTTGGCAGGTTTTTCCATCCTCCAGTCTCAAGGCTTGCCTGAAGATTTTGGCAGAGGACTCAGGGTAGTCAGTGGCTCATCCTGTAACCCATGTAGTGCTTGGATAGCTATGCCTACTCCACCTATGTACCCTCCAGATGAGGCTGTTTAAGCAGGCCTGGAGTGGTTGATAGTTCTATATCGGACTTCTGCTCTAAGGGGGCTGACCAAAGGTTACAGTCTTCTGCATCTGAATAGGTATTTCATGTTAACATGGAATTTGCAGGATCATTGTGATGACGGATTGAGGCTTTTTGGTCTTGCTTTTTTAGGTTTTCTTTTTTTTTTCCCCCTTCACCACTGATTCCCCTTCCTGGAGCACTAATAAATATATTTAAGAATGTGGCATCCAGAAAAATGCCTGGAGGCAGCTGACTGTTAACCTTTTGTCATGATGAAAATTGACCTGCTTTTAGGTTTGGGTTGGGTTTTGGTTTTTTTTTTCCTTCTTTCTCCTGACCTGCTTTTGCCCTTGACGTTGTTCTGTACCTCACTCCGTGGTAGTTACCGTGTGTAGTCACCTTAGGAGTGACAAAATCCCAGACCTTTACAGTCTGAAAAAGAATTAAAACAACTGTTTTACAGTTTCTTTTTCATTTCTACTGAGGTATTGACTCATTTAAAGAATTGCAAGGGATAAGTGAGCTGTGATTTTCCTTACAAGGACCACACTATCACAGCCTTACATGTGTTTTGTTGTTTTGTTCTGTTTCAGCCATTTTACCATGATGTGTACGGTTTTATTACTCTATTCATCATTCAAACAGTCAAGACTTTTTGTAAAGCTCAGTTATTTGTAACTGGCAATCTGCAACAGGGGTTGTTCTTAAATAGAGATTAGATGTTCTTGTTAGCAAGTCGGCTGTTGGATACTGCAGGTCATTAGGACTTCTTGTCACCCGGAGCAAGGTACCTCTTCTCTAGCTGTAGGTTTCCAGCATGTAGTTGTCCTTGCCTGACTTTAAGGTCTCAAAATAATCTATGAGAAGACACTTTTAGGACATAGTTCACCCAAGGTGATTTTAAATGCCTGTTCTACTATGAGCTGACCTGTGATCAGCCTGTTTCTCTTCATTTACTCAAAGTGCTGTTTGTCTCACAAGCTCAGACATACATCCATAATCACTGATACCTATGGTTTCCTTCTTGACCAGGCTTTTTGGACAAAACACTGGTTTTGTGGACTTTTTTCTTTTATTTTTGAATGGCAGTGCTACATCCCTGCTTCTGTCATCCCCATCTCTTAGATCACCTTCTCACTTTCGGTGTAATTTAAGAAGCTTTTGCCACCTGAAGCTTTTGCCATTTGATCTTGCATCTTTAGCCATTGCATTTTCAGAGGCCAATCTTAACCTTTTCATTTTCTGCTTACACTTAAGAGTGTGGCATAGTATTTTAATATCAGCATTGTTTGATTTACCACATCATTTTAGTTGTGATGGGTCTTCTGTAGTCAGAGAGAAGAGGCGTAGTATTCTCTTGATAATCACAGACTGATGACTGCATGAGTAAATGCATTTATAAACTGTCATTCTGTGATAATGAAATTAAAGAAGAACAATGTCCTGATTTTGATGCTTACTTTTAATTGAACAAATGAAAAGCTTTCCATTTAGGCATGCCAGTGTTATCTAAGTAATATTCTGGCAAGTTGCCCTTTCACCAACATGACAGTACGTTCCAGCCATAAAATGGGAAAAAAATCAATTCTATTGAAAAAAACAATAATTGAATCTAACGTTAATTACAGATCAGAAGAAGAAATTTATTTTTGCAGCTTAGGAAAGCTAAGTGAAAATGCGAGCAACGGAAAGGTTGGCTCACCTCAGGATGAAACTCGTATCTTGCTCTTTGTTGGAGAATTTTGCAACACATCCTTTAATATGACCTTGCAAACTAGCGGCAGTATCTCAAATCAGGCTAAGATTTCTAGAGCTGACAAAACACATTTTCCTACTGTGGCTTTGGCATCTGAAAGTCTTGCAACCTAAATGATTTGCAGAGCTCACTTCTGCAAATAAAAGATCAATCTGTCCACTTGCACTTCTGAAGAATGTATGTATATCCAAATTCTGGGCGATATACAGGAGAGACTTGTATATAATTTCCAAGTGTAGTATCAAGGAGGGAAACACATACACAAAAGTGGCACCCCCGGTCCTGCCCTTGCACCTGGTTTTGGCAGAACCATTGTGGGACAGTGTCTGCAGGCCAACCGACATAAGTAATGTCTACTACATAGTCCAAAGTGCAACCTCTGAGCATCGTTCACTTTCGTAGTGTGCCGCAAATTTACAGCCATCCTGGGTGCAGGCTCTAGTCCCACCTCCCCAAAGGACTGAGTTTTTATAATCTTCTAAGCTTTATGAAGGCTCCCAGTGGTGATGCTCTCTCGCTGCTTACAAGTATCTTTGCAAGGCCAGTTAGCAAACCAGGAGTTGCCATTAAGGCACAAGCAAAGCTCAGTCTGAGACAATAACAAAAAATCTTTAGCCCCAGTGAAGGGCTTAACCATGGGGCTTCTTTCGTGCTATAGCTTTTGCTTGCTGCTTGGAAGGCTGTAAAATATAACTGCTGTAACAGTGAAATATCTCTTTATAGCCACTGGAAAACAAGCTTGTGTCTGGACATTTCTATTTTGGGGGAGAGAAGTAGTGTGGGGAGAAGCCTTCTGTGATTAATTGAAATGTGACTATCATCTTCAATAGGATCAGGTTTGGGTTCTCATTCTTTTAGTGGAAACAAACTATTACATTCTTCTTCTTTTATATTGGTGGCGTTCTTCTTGGATGGAAATATAAGTGTTGTGGCAAGAAGGGAACTGTCTCAAGATGGACTAATATGCATATATAATTCCTTGCATAAAATTCCTGTTCTCCTGTGGTTTGAGCCAGATTGTAGCCTATTCTGGTTTGATTTAGGTAATTCTGGACAGTAGGAAGATCACAGCAAGCAAGAATGCAAAGTACCTTCCCTGGGAGATGAACAATCCAATTTCTGCACAGCAAGGGAGCAGGGAAATTTAAACCCAGTAGCATTAATAGAGGATTTATCAGGAGAAAGTGAAAAGTCTAAAAGTCTAATAGCCAACTGAAATGCAGCTGAAGTTTAACTTTTCCTCAGTAACACAACTTCACGTTATGGGATTATAATGTCTCTGTGTTAAAAGGGAGAAGAAATCGTCATTGTTCGCTGTACTCATCTAAGTCCCCTTTCTTCCCACAGCCCCACAGACCTTGGAAATAAAGGAAAAGATGGGGGTGGGGTGACAAAAAAAAAAAAAAAAGGAAAAGAAGAAAATTAAGATTGGAAGGAAACCTTGGAATTGGCAGCTGTCAGCAGCCCTCAGGACAAGTGATAAAATGCTACATTAAAGTAGCTACAGTGTGAAATGCCATTGACAGAATAACAAGGATGGGAAATCACTTTATAAATGTGCTTACCAGGATAAACAGATGTGACTGAGGGCAACTCCATTCTGTCACTAAACACTTGAAAGGGCAAAATTTATGGGAATCTGTTTTCTGTTAAAAAAAAAAGTATACAACGAAAAGATACAAAACTAAACCCAAAGAGGCTTCAGAGGTGAGGGTTCAGTGAACATGTAGGGGTTCGGAATCAGGGCAGAAACACTCTCCTGTAATAAACCATTTTGAGAGTCCAATAAATTGAAATGTAGCAGTGTGTAATGATGCTGAGAAAGGGGAGCTAGCTCCTGACTGTGTATGTTTTGCAAAAGCGGGAGCCACTTTCCAGGCATGACTTGGAGTCTTTCAGAGGCAAATTGTGCAATGAGATATTAGTTTGATTTTCCGTTGAGCTGACACTGGCTGGACAGTAGCTGACTGTGGAGGCAGCCTGAACTTAAAGGATCCTTTGGGCTCTGGTGAGGAGCTGAAAGACTGTATATGCCATCTGGGATGTGCACCCACTAATAAAGGTTTCCGAGTGTTTTCATGGCCTGTGGTACTTGGGGAAGATAAGCTACAATAGTCAAGGTGTCTCCAGAACCTTCTCATTCCCATGTCACAGGAAAAACCTGGTACAGGTGTACATGAGCAAAGCTCAGCCAGATTCAGGTGAGGAATGCTTCGGGGCTGGAGGGAAAAAAAACATTGAAGCAGAGCACATCGCCACTGTTTTCAGAGGCCAGCTCAGCTGCAGAAACATGGAGAGGCACAGCCCTGATCTGTGGGACAGCAAAGACGATGTGTTAACCAACACTGAGCAAGAGCCAAGGTTTTATCCAGCCTCCTGGCGGAAAGAAATTATGAGCCCATGTGCCTTTAGGAAGACATGGGCTGGGTCTTGCAGGACAAGAGTCTCTGTAGGAGATTTCATCAGATAAATGAGCCTGCTGTCAGCATCTATAACTATCCAGGCAACAACAAACAAATGCAATTTATGTTTTTTTTGTTTTGCTTAAGGAAACTAAAGCTGTGTTCTGGTTTTGTTCTAAGTTACCGTCTCCTCTTAACAACTAAGGAAATGCTGCAGTTGTGTTTCACTGTTAGTATACCCCACTGGTCCTGCTGACAGATGACCAGAGGTTGGTAAGGACTGGACAGAGAGCTCAATACATCAGGTTATGCCAAATAGTTACCAAACAGGGAGAACTCACACTTGCTGTCACCAGCTAAAAACCAATCCAATGACTCTGTTTCCTCTCTCCTTCAGAAGTGTTTGAACTACTTCAGTGGCTTTTCAATGTTGTTCGCCAAGGCCTGATATAAGTATGTTATTATTACTCAGTATTAATAAAGTCAAATATATATGTATCTATATCATACTCTGTGACATTTAATAATATGTGATATAATAGGTATAGTGCTTAAAGTCTTCTGTGCTGGAAAATAATTCATTTTGCCAATCTACCATGAATGGGAAAAAAAAAAAAAAGAGCTGCAGTCTTAACAGT
Source organism: Gorsachius goisagi (assembly GCA_018403395.1). Classification (NCBI taxonomy): domain Eukaryota; kingdom Metazoa; phylum Chordata; class Aves; order Pelecaniformes; family Ardeidae; genus Gorsachius; species Gorsachius goisagi. The sequence continues at coordinate 17,931 of BOSO01013716.1, forward strand.
AGCCTTTTCAAGGTTTCTTCAGTCTGAAAGCAACCCCCCAGTCCCTCCACTTCTCATCCCACACCCCTAGATCCATCCAGCTTTCCCAGTGCTTCACTCTTTGAGCCAGAGACACATGTGCATTGCTGGGAACGAGCTGAGCCACCCCCCATTCCACTCTAGGCTCTCTCCTGCCTCGTTTGCAAGTTAAAATAAAATTAAAACAGTCCACTGAAATCTGCTCTGAATTTAGGGAGCAGAAGCTGAGCATGATAGAATATAAATGCTTAAAACTTTCTAATAAACTGGAGAGATTAAACGAAATTCTTCTAAATTAGCATTTCCTTGGGGAGCCAAAGCAGGTGAGAACAAAGGCAGGATAACTTACTTCTCTGCTGTTACTAGTGGTTTTATAAGCACAGGAGTATCTGCTCTGTGACTGCAGACGTGCTTGATGGTTTCTTAATGCAGCCTTTGGGACAGGGGTTGGTTGTGGTTTGTTTTTACACACAGCTGATAGATGGCACACTGTTGTAAGGATTCCCTGCCTGCAGATGCTATTGTTCCATTCTAAAGAGGTGAGACACTGCTGTCTGATTGTAATCTGTTGCTCTTTAATGACAGAAAATGTCTTCATTGCTATTGATAACTTGGTTAAAGCTTATTGAGTTTTGCCTTTTATTTTTGTGGACAGGGATGTTCAGCAGAGCAGAAATTTGCTGAATTTGTCTTAACATGTAAGAGCTGAGGGAGAGATGCATTCTTTAATCAGCTTAGTAACCCAAGTTGATAGGAAGTTTGTGGCTGCTGTCTGAAATAGGCCATCTCTCTCTGATTTCCAGGGTTTGTATTGATTGCATTGAATATTAGACAAGCGGAGTTAAGAGCAATCTTTAAGCATCATCAAATCCATCTCTCAGCTCTAAGACAGGATCAACTACCCAAATCATTAACTTCTTGTATGAATGCCTTCCGTTGCAGTTTAAGCCCATGAATTTCTGTCCTATGGATGACGGATATGGAGAACAGCTTATTTGCTTCCTATTTGCAACAGTTTCACTTATTTAAAAAGCATTATCATGTTTCTGTCCCTTGTGACCCCCTCTTTTGTACATTAGAAAACAAATTATTGTGTTTCAGGGTGTGTTCCTCACATCTTTGCTCATTCTTATGGCTTTTCTATGAACTTCCTCCAAGTGGTCCACCTGAAATTTATTGCTCAAAATTGGACACAATACTTAATGTCACAAGTGACACCTTTGCTCCCAGAAGCCCTCACCATCTTTTATTTCTTTTCTGACTTCTGCCTGGAAAGTTGTTTCCTATGCTTTATGTCTAACCGTAGAACTTTTTGTTTTCCTTATTTGACTACAACATTTTTTTCTTATAATGTTTCCCAATTTTAACAAGATCATATTGAAACCTAATTGTATCATATCAAATATTTCTGAGCTTGAAATATTTCTGAGCTTCACTGCACCTTTGAATTTAATAACCATCCTTTCTACTCCATCACCCAAACCATTACTGGAAAATATTGGTTAGTCCTGGATCCAGAACAAACCCGTGAAGAACTCATGGAACCATAGAATGGTTTGGTTTCAAAGGGACCTTTAAAGGTCATCTAGTCCAAAACACTCAACATGGGTAGGGACATTCTTCACTAGATCAGGTTGCTCAAAGCCCTGTCCAAACTGACCTTGAATGTTTCCAGGGATAGGGCATCTACCACCTCTCTGGGCAACCTGGTTCAGTGTTTCAGCACCCTAATTGCAAAAAAATTCTTCCTTATGTCCAGGCATCCTGGGAAGAGTATAGGGATGCGGTCCGGTTGTGTAGGAATGGGGTCAGGAAGGCCAAGGCGCAGCTGGAGCTAAACTTGGCTAGGGATGCAAAGAATAACAAGAAGGGTTTCTACAGGTATATTAGCCAGAAGAGGATGGTTCAAGAAAGTGTACCGCCGCTGATGAGCGTGACTGGCAAGCTGGT
>BOSO01013717.1:0-63067 GCA_018403395.1 Gorsachius goisagi
GGAGAGGGACTTTTTAGAAGGGCATGCCATGATAGGACAAGGGGTAATGGCTTTAAATGGGAAGAGGGTAGATTTGGATTAGATACCAGGGAGACATTCTTCACTCTGAGGGTGGCGAGGCACTGGAGCAGATTGCCCAGAGAAGTTGTGGATGCCCCATCCCTGGAAGCGTTCAAGGCCAGGTTGGATGGGGCTTTGAGCAACCTGCTGTAGTGGAAGGTGTCCCTGACTATGGCAGGGAGGTGTCCCTGACTATGGCAGGGAGGTTGGAACTAGATGATTCCTTCCAATCAAAACCATTCTATGATGCTATGATTTATTTTCAACACAGACCTCTTGAAAGCACCTTAAACATAATAATCCTTTGCTTTCACTTACAGAGAGTTTCCTTCATTTTGTTGGTTATATTAGAGTTCATTATCTACCCCCTTCTGACTTACCATAACATAGAAATCACCTAAAATTAGACAGCAGTGTTTGATAATGAAAAAACAAAAAAAAAATGGTAGCTGTCAAGAAAAATACGTTTTTGAATGACTGTTCTATTCCACCTAATTTTTCTTACTATGGCCATCACACTAGAATGCAGGAGTCTTTATAGACAACAAGCAATGCTTGTATGTTTTTTCCTTGTTTACTTCAAACCCATCATGACACCATGACAACTACTGGCAATGTAATGCCCTGTTTTGGTAAGATTTTTTTTGCACTTTGGTTTGAAAGGTCCAGTTAAAAAAAGGTACTTTTAAATAAATTCTGAAGGCTTTGAGGTCTCTGGCAGCCCAATTCCTATAATTTTTACGTGAACAAGGCATCTAGATTTGAAATAAAGTATAAAACTATGAAAATTAACTTCCCAGTCTTTGCTGAAAATACTGTTCAGAGGCTCAATCTGGCAATGACTTCAGAAGAACGCAATGGGGTTTTTTTTATTTTTTTGGTGAGGTTATGATCATAAACTAGATTACAAAGATCGCCTAGAGGCCTTAATAGCAAAAAGGTCACACTGCTTACGTCAGTTAAAGATAACAGTTTCACCCTTTTTTGAATCAGTTGCCAGTTACACACATGGTAGTCGGAACTTGACGGCAACAATTCAGAAAGCAGCTTAATTCAAATTAAGAAAAATAGGAAAGGGAAAGAGGACAGGAAGGAGCCACGTGCATGTTTTTTCTTCACTTATTTCCATAGCTTTACAAGACTTTACAATCATATATGTTATTTGTTCTTTTTCCTGTTCTTCCTGAAATGACTGGAAAAGTTTTCTGGGATGCACATAAGTTCAGCCAAATGCAAACTTCCCTACTTTTTGTTGTTCCATACTCCCTATATTACAGTCCCCTATGTGTTTCCTAACATTACCTTTTTATATTGGTGGCCACAGGTAAAACCACACACAAAGAGAAAAGCGTAAGTTAGGAAGGAGTCAGAGAGTCCCTTGACATGGTTGACAGCTTTGGAATTACCACACTGGGAGGAATTTCAGAAGCTCTGTGGAGAAAATCAGTGTTATAGAAAATTTCATGGCATATGTCAAGATGTTTAATAGGTGTGATGCACAGCCCATGATACCCTGTCCACATGGCTACAGTAAGTGTTGTACTAAATATGCTAATAAATAGGAGAGGAAAAACCACTAGATTTTATTGCAAGAATGGCACTGAAACTAAAGTCTCTGTTCCAAATGAGAGAAGCAGTTTCATTTGAAAAGGAACCCAGGGAAAAAAAAAATAATAGTATTTCCATCTACCAAACTAAAAGTGCTGTGCTGAACACAACATGGGCTTAGAAAGATACTTATAAGTATATACGTGTAGAAGTATTTTCTTTAATAAATCTGTTCTGGAAATAATATAATGCTTTTTTTTCTAGCACATAAGTAATGAAATTTGCTTTGAAAAACTAATTCTAAAGAGTTCTGTAGAACTGTACTTGCCATTTCTACCTAGAAAAAGACTACAAAATCAATATATTTGATTTTTTAAAAAGTTTCTAATGTCTTACATTAAATTCCATTACAGTACATTTTGACCTGTCTTTTTTAAATAATTCCAAATATTGAATCAATTGAAAAGCATGTAAAATTTCAATGTCAATTTATTAAATAACTTTATCCTTTTTATTTCCAGGAGTTACGTACAATGAATAGAATTGATCTACCACAATAGTATGGAACACAGAAGATGCATGTAGGCCATGTGTTAGAGGACAGCACCATGACAGAAACTTGCATAGTCCTAACTGTTGCAAAATTCTTCTTTATTCTCAAAGCCAAGATGGCCTACAAACTTCCTTTCATGGACATGACACTTTTTGGAAAGCAAAAGAGGTAAAGAAGCTAGAGCAGCTGCCCAGACCACATCTGTTTCAGTTTTGAGTATCTCCAAATATGGAGGCTCCATGGGCTCTCTGGGCAACCTTTGGCAGTGTTTGATCAACCTCACAAAATAAATAAATAAATAGTAATAATTAAAAATTTAAAAGCTTTTTCTTATGTTTAAATGGAATTTTCTGTATTTCACTTTGTGTTCATTGCCTCTTGTCCTGCCAGTGGCCACCGTTGGGAAGAGTCCAGCTGCATGTTCTTTACCCAGCCCCAGAAGGGAATATACACACTAGGCTGAACAACCCCAGATCTGTGTTTTTCCTCAGGTCAGATGTGCCAAGCCCTTAACCACCTTTGTGGCCCTTTGCTGGACTTGCTTCAGTATGTCCATGTCTCTCTCCTGTACTGAGGAGTCCAGAACTGGTTACAACACTCCAGGTATGGTTTCACCAGTGCTGAATAGAAGTGAACAATCACCTCCCTCAACCTACTGGCAGCACTCTGCATAATGCAACCCAGAAGGCTGTTGGTCGTCTTTGCCACAACGGCATATTGCAGACCTGTGGTCAACAAGTCGTCCCCAGGTTCTTCTCCGAAGAGCTGCCTTCTAGCTGGTCAGCCCTCATTTCTTCCTGGTATCTGGGGTTATTCATTCCCAGGTGCAAGACTTTGGATTTCTCTTCACTGAGCAATATGAGATTTCTGTTTGCTTATTTCTCCATGCTGTCAAGATCCCTTTGAATGGCAGCCCAACCGCCTGGTATATCAGCCATTCCTCTGAGTTTTGTATCACCTGGAAACTTGCTGAGCATGCACTCTGTTGTCCAGGTCATTAATGAAGATGTTAAACAGTACTGGGCCCAGTAATGACCCCTTTCGTACTTCAACAGTGACGGCCTTCCAGCAAATTGAGTACCTTTTCCAGATTTTACCTTCCAGTTCAACAGTAGACTGGAAGAGCCAACATGGAGTCACTAGGGGTGAATCAAGCCTGACTCTTCTGATTGCCTTATGTGAAGAGATGACTGGCTTAGAGGACTGGGGGAGAGCAGTGGATGTTGTTTACCATGACTTCAGCAAAGCCTTTGACAAGGCTCTCTGTAGTAGCCAGGTAACAGATCCAGTGGAGCATGAAATGGGTAACTGGACTGTAAGGTAGGGGGAAAATTGGCTGGACTGCAAGGTTCAGAGTGTTGTGACCACCAGTAAAGAGCTCAACTGGCAGTTGGTTGCTAGTTGATTCCTCCAGGGTTTATAATGGAGCTATTAATCTTTAATACCTTTTACTGCAATGGGGGATAGGATGAACCCTCCTCGAGTTCAGGATGACACCAATCTTGTGGAGCAGTCCACACACTGAAGGGCAGGACTGCTATTCTCCAGGCTGTCAAGATCCCTTTGACACATCATGACACAAATATAATGAAATTCAACAAAGGCGAATGCAAAGTTTTGCCCCCAGGACAGTATAACAACATGCAACTGTGCAGTGTGGGGCCAGCTGGAAACAGTTTGGTAGAAAGGGACCTGGCAGCAACGTACTATGGCAGCAAAGACACAACTGCACCCCAAGCTGTAGAAGAGTAAAAGAGCAGCCAGCAGACCAAGGGAAATTATTCTTCCCCTCTATATTGCACTTGTGAGTCCATGGCTGGAGCATTGTGTCCTGGCTGGCGCTTTCCAGTATGAGGACAACATACCAGATCAAGTTCAGGGGAGGACCACCAAAACGGTCAGGGTCTGAGGCACTTGTCCTGTCATGGGAGGCTGAAGGAGTTGGGCTTGTTCAGCCTGGAGAAAAGACTGGTTTGGAAAGGAGGAATCTTATTCCTGTCTCCGTATACCTAATCAAAGAGTATAGAGAAGACTTTTCTCAAAAGCACACAGTGACAAAGTGGGATGCAATGGATGCAAGTTGGAACAAAGGAAATTGCATTTAGAATTTAGAATGTTTGGGGGTTTTTCCAACTTGAGAGCAGCCAAGGATTGAAGTAAGGTGCCCGGAGAGATTGTGAAATCTGTCCTTGGAAATATTCAAACCATGACAGGACAAGACCCTATGCAGCCTCATCTAGCTTGGCCCTTCTTTGGTGGGGGTAAGTGGGTGTTAATCAAGCAAACACCAGAGACCCTTCCCAATTTAAATCAGCTCACCCACATAGACACACAGCTAACCTTGAAACCTTTAGTCTCCAAGTTATCTAACATTGGATATTTACATCCTTCTTAAAAATTATTTCATCAACACCTGATGGATTTAATCTGATTTACTCTAGGTGAAGGAAGAGTCTACTCACAGAAACCAAACATATAAAGTGCAAGTTTGTGGACTACCTGATAATTAAGCCGTATTTACACTTCAAGGTGCCAAAAGCAGTATTCAAGAATCTACACGGCACAGAAATGTACATACTGAAGCATCAAACATGGCCCACTATTTATCTGCTGGCAACGTTTTTGTTCAGACTGTCTTTCTTGGGCCTACTTGAGATTATTATTTTTAAAAAACCTGAACAATCAAACAAAAAACCACAGCCTTATTGGCTTAGAGAAATAAAGCTGTTATGTTTATTATTGCTAGTTGGGCAAGTAAAAACCTGTATTTCCATAGAATCCAAGGATAAGACGAGATCTGTTCCCTATTAGAGGTTCATTTCTGTATTTGTGCACTCATAAATCATTGCGATATTTTCCAGATAAAACACTTGGATCATATCACTTTTGAAAGCTACAGCTTCCTTGTCTTACAAACATTTACCCAACTGTGTCTGTCTGTCTCCAAGGATGTGCAAAATTGTATTGGATTGCACAGCTATGAAATCCATTTGGGAGTATGCAGCAACTTTAAAACTCTAATACATCTTCCACATTGAGATTGATATTTTAATTTTCTTGTGCAGGTAATAACGAAAGATTGATGGATTTTATTTTTAGTGTGTTTACTTTTATTATAAAGTCTGTAATAAATGTCTTGCCGTTGGTTATAAGACCATAAAAGTCAATATTGTACAAACAATACCAGGAAACTCTCAAGTGCAAAGGCAATCTGAAGTTAAAGTTAAAACTTTCTGTTTCCTCGTACTTATTTTGCCTCAGATGTACTACACACTTTCCTAGATGGGCTGAGATCAGTGAGTAATATTTCTAGATTTTAGTTCTCCCTTCTTGAAACAGTGGAAGAACGAGTAGAGCGTGACAGTCTAGGCCGAGGCTATAAAAAGCATTTGAGGCTGTGAAAAATTTATAAATGGAGACTTTGCCAGCTACAGGAGATCAAAAATCATTAGTCATATTCTTAAAAATACCAAAACCATTCTTTTCCACCTACTCTAAAAAGTTCAGTGCGTTCTATGGACTGTCTTCCAGTTTGCCAGTACAATCATCACAACTGTGTGCAATATCTGTTCTCATTCTGAGAAAGATCATGATGACCTTTTGGCAATGAAGGAACTCCTGTTTTCTCAGTTACCCTTCCACAGAGTTACTCCAAACTGTCAACATAAAAAAATGTAATTGGAAGACTACATCTAGCTCACCACTTCATGTATGATAAGAAATAACCCCAAGCAAATACCTTTTTTAATCAGACCACTTCTGAGGATCCCATTAGACAAAAGACCTACACTCAACTCATAAAAATCAAATCCGTCCTGTGCTTGAAAGCCCATAGGATATGAAGGTAAAAACAACAGTATCTCTGTGTGTTAAACAAGGTATTTATCAAACAGGAAGATAAGTACAAGAAACTGCCAAGACCTTATCTGCAGGCCTGCATACAAATCTGATTACCCATGTTCAAATAAGAGTAACTCAATCTGAAGCAAATGCAGAACAGGACTACTAAAGCGATCAAGGGACTGAAGAGCTTTTAAGAGGATACTGGAAGATTTTTACAGCTTTAATCTGAGAAATGAAGATTAAAATGCAGTCACACTATGAAGACACTGGAAGGCAAACACTAGGTCATAAGAAATATTATACAAGCTGAAGGTAGGGTTGGGACAAAAATGAAAGCATATGAATGAATCACAAGTAGAAGCAGGTTGAGAACGAGCTGCATTCTAAGCAAAACGTGAAACTATGGGGCACTTTCCATACAGTCATATGGAGAGAGGAGACTGGGGGGAGTATAGCTAGTCTGAAGCTGACTTTAATTTACAAATCAATTTTAAATAAAAAATACTCTCTGTGTCTTAAGGAGTCTGATCAAGGAATGCAGAAGCTTCTTCATCTGGCCCATACAACTGGAGACAAAAGGTCCAAAAGAGCCACTTCCACACCCCCTATCCTGTCAGCCTGCCAACGCACAGGTGGTTGGGTCTGACATTGCTTTTCATTGAGACACTTAAAATTGGTTTTGACAGAGAATGAGAAAGTTAATTGATTTCTAATTTTACATGGAAAAGCACACTTATTTCAAAATGGAAGACAGGAATGTGCCAAGATACTCTTATCCTGATATACGATTAAATAAAATATATTGCACACCAAATTTTTATATTCTTGTTAATAATATGTGACAGGACAAGGGGTAATGGCTTTAAACTGAAGCAGGGTAGTGAAACACTGGAACAGGTTGCCCAGAGAGATAGTGGAGGCCCCATCCCTGGAAACATTCCAGACCAGGTCGGATGGGGCTCTGAGCAACCTGATCTAGTTAGCAATGTCCCCACTCACTGCAGCAGGGTTGGACTAGATGACCTCTAGGCATCCCTTCCAACCCAAGGCATCCTATGATTCTAAAAAAGCAGTGGAGAATGAAAAGGTTTACATACGTCTTACCCAAGTGTACATTAATGTTATAGATCTAGCAATCGGAAGCCTATTTTTTCGTAATACTTGTTTTTCCTGGAAACCCCTTGAAACAAGATTCTGTCTGACCCATATTGAGCAATATGTTACTAAGACAAGAGAACAAGCTTACACTTAATGAGGGCAAGACAACAGAATACATATTACAAGTGTACAGATGAACTGTGAATAAAAACTGTTGGAGACAGATTTCACAAACAGATACTGTCTCTATTGCTCCCAACATTCTCTGCAATGATTGTTGCTACTAAATCAAACTGGATTTTGAACTATTAAGACCTGCCATCCTAGGTAAGGGCAGTAATTTTAACAGAATAGAGCACAAGCTTACTCTTCTTTAAGTTATATAGCGTAATCATATTGTATACAAATATCATAGACACTCAAAATTTTGTTTATTAAATATAAGCACAATGCTTTATGCTTCAGCAAAATGCATTCAGGAAGAAAGATCCTCTAACTCTCAACAGATACAGCTTAATGCAAAATACCCAGTGTCATGAATTATTCGATAAATACAAACTGTGGAACACCATGTATGTACTACTTCTCTGTTCTCAAGGCTAAGTTACAGGCCAGGGAAAACCTTATGGAACTGAAAGAGAGATGAGAAAGGAAGTAATGGCAGATTAGATTTAGAAAAAATAAGCTTCAGTAATGGATACACTACTGTTGATTTAGTAGAGGCTCATCTTCAGCTATCACCAACTTGCCATCATATCTGCAGCTGCCTATTACTAAATAAGGCAATATACCTTCAAAAAACATTTGTCTCATTTTCCTTCTGTCCTTCTTACCTATACCTTGATTTACTATTTCTCAAGATTACAGAAAATCTCCAAGAACAAATTGCCCCAGCATCAGGAGTGCTATCTGCTCTGGTTCAGGCACTCCCCCATTTTTGCTGCTACAGTAGCTTTTAACAAAGCTGGGCTGTGGGGTCTCACAAACTTTCCACAGCTCTCCTCTTGCCCTTAACGCTTTGTAATATGTAATATTGCCACCAGAGACTTCATCCTGCTTACAGACAAACAAGACAAATGTTTAACAGGAATTCAGTATGACACACAAGCCTCTTGTCTATGACTATAATTGAAAATAAAAGGAATTAGGGCTTGTACTTGGGTCTTGAAGATTGCAAAAGTCATAGTGACTTAACTTTTTCTTCTCGCCTCTTACAGATATAGTGCCTGGAAAAGCCTCTGTCTTGTCCTATCCCCTGATCAATGCTAAGAATTCTTGGACGCAAGTTAAAATCATGCCAGGAGCACGTACGGTTAAAACCCATGGATGATAGTATTGTGGTTCTCAAGCTCCTGCAGTCCTTGTCCTTCCAGTTTCCTGCAAGAACAGTGAGGGGGTTTTCCCCATCCTAATTCAATACTTCATTTTTTTGCTGTTGTTAGAAAATCTTGTGATAACAGAAATGCAGCAGTGCCTTTTTCAACTCTGTCCCCATTTGTTATTAAAAATGGCATCAGAAAGTTATTCAAGTTATGGAGGCTTTTGTCTGGTTAGCATTTGCACGCTCATACTTCAAAAAGGTTATCAGATAACTTATTCCCTGCTTTGGAGTTGTGGTTTAACCCATCAGGCAGCTAAACACCACACAGCCCTTTGCCCATTCCCTGCCCCTCCCCAGTGTGGGATGTAGGAGAGAACTGGGGGGGAGGGGGGGGGAGGGAAATTGTGCGTTGAGGTAAAGAGTTTAATAGGACAGAAAAGGAATGGATAGTAATAATGATGACAACACCACCACAAGTGATGCACAATGCAATTGCTCACTACCCACTGATTGATATCCAGCCAGATCCCAAGCAGCGGTCACTGCCCCCTGGCCAACTCCCCCCAGTTTCTATACTGAGCATGATGTCATATAGTATGGAATAGCCAGTTTGGGTCAGCTGTCCTGGCTGTGCCCCCTCCTAGCCTCTCGCTGGCAGGTCATAAGAAGCTGAGAAGTCCTTGACTAGCCTAAGTACTATTCAGCAGCAACTAAAACATGAGTGTTATCAACATTATTCTTACACTAAATCCAAAACACAGCACTATCCCAGCTACTAGGAAGAAAACCAACTCTCTCCCAGCCAAAACCAGGACATTTGGCAATATGGAAAAACAGCAGTATAAGGGCAGGAGAAGAATCTACCATCTCAAAAGCTTTAGCTATAGGAGAATTATATATAGCTTGCTACCTGGGAAGTCCTCAGGTAACGTGCATTTCAATGTGCAGCATTTCATGTACCTAAATGAAACAGAGAGAAGTATTTTGCACTCCACAGCTAAGGTCCATAAAAGATAACATAGCTTTGATGAAAACATTGATTTTATTGTGAGTTTAGTGAGATGAGACTTTGTAAGCTTTCATGACTCAGATGACTTCATAGCGAAGGTAGGATTCCCAAATTAATTGTTTTCATATGTCAGTGTCTCACAGCATGCAACACAGATTTTCTATTTAAACAGCCAAGGTGAGGCAGACACAGTGCTCAAAAACAGCAAATTCTGTCACCAAACCTTTGTTTACAACACAACAATCTGAATTTCTGTTGCTTATTTTCAGTGATGCCATGTGCACTTGTCTTCTTGGTTCTTACAGTGGTTTACCCAACCAATCTATGAATAAGTGCACAGAACTGACCTGGCTTTGAAAGCAAAAAAATCCCTCAAACACACACGTAAATGCATCTTTGGCAGGCTGTTTAAGCTGGAGCAGTTAACATCCCAGCTTGAGAGGGAAAAATATATAGATGCTTGTGCAGCTGAGATGCTGGTTAGCTGCAGCACGGGAATACGAAGGAAGAGCAGCAAGAAGAAAACAAGTTCAGATACCAAAATGAATCACATTATGAAACCATGATCTGAAGTTTCTTAATTACACCTGCTTTCTATAAGGTTAAGTTCTTTGTATGGTAGTTAGAACAAATACTTGGTAAAAGGACTCTTGCACAAATGGGAGGAAGAAGAGAAACAAGGAAAGAAAAGCAAAACCCTACATATGCAATTTGACATAATGTTATTTGTGCATCCTGATTAATCAGAAAAGGAGAATTTTAGGGGCTAATTAAACACAAGCTTGAATTGGATTTTTTTTCTAAACTTGTTTTCTCAGTAAAATGCAGTGGCACCTTCAGAACTTCTGGAATCTCTGTCATGTAAGTACATATTTTAGCACATATTTTTTAGTTGACAAAATGTGGTATTTCTAGAAAAGGGAACTGTGGCCCATCGTGCAAATGCAACCTTAAGTGTTTTTTTCATTTGGTTTTTTTATTAGTCAGTTTTGACATGAAAAACCTTAAAAGCACTTTCAAAAGCCCTTAAGCTTTAATCATGCCAAGCTGATGACCCCTTACATTCATTACATGTGAGCACTCTGCTAAAAATCCTGCTGCACTGATGGGATAAGGAAGCAGGGGTCTAGAGAAAAACAGTGACTTAATCCACTACAAACCTAAATTAAAACAGTGTTGTGCTTGTTAGAAATGCTTCATTTTGTTTCCATTCAGTGCCAAAGTTGCATGATAACCCTTTAATCAAATATATGACTCGGAAAAAGGAAGCAGAAACATTAAACCCCAAATGCCAGAGATTTGAAAATAAACTGGGATCACGCTGGAGGAGCAAGATTATTATTTACACACAGCTATTATCTTATAGATGCCATAGAAAACAAGTAAACGTGTGCATGCATATGTGAGAGCAGTTACTTGAAAGACAGGTGAGAGCCTTTTAAAACATTAACTTTGGGGCAGCACAGAAATGATCCAGACACAGAAAAGAACTTTCAAACCTAAGTGAGGATGCATGTCCATCATTTAATGGAGCAAGGTATGATGAGTTTCAAACTCACTTTTACTTTCACGAAATACAGTGGCGTATGGAAAAAACAGTCCTGAAAGCTACACCGCCAGTAGCTAGCCTGTACAGATCAGCACCCTGCTGCACATAGCAGTGTAAGCCTGGCTCTGAACTGCAGTTTCCAGGCAAGCTAACTGCTTGCGCAGATCTCTCATTTTAAAATGTCGCCATAGAGCTAAACAGGGACAGGAATGTTCAGTTTCATGCTTTTACAAAAAAAGCTGCAAGAATAAGTAAAAAACACAACTAGAGGCATACCGGTTTAGCCTTCTGATGAGGACCTCTGGTCATTCCCCAGCGAACAATGAGACTGATTAGAGTGAAACCCATGAACGTTGTTTACTAAGTAATAAAGTTGTAAAGAAGTGGAGAACGGCAACAAGTGAGAGTGGACAGATTTCTCAAGACGTTTCCTCTGAAGCATTTGGTGTAAAATTCCCTTGAAATTTCCAAAGCACTTTGGTCCTCAGGCTTGAATTTGATTTGCGTTAGATCTCAGGGACTCTTAATGAGTGAAGAGTTCCTATCCTGGCACTACAAATCACAAGTTTCCTTTTTTTTTTTTTTTTAAACTTACTCTCAAACTCATTTTGCACAAATGGCATTTCAGAGTCCACCCGAACAATATCCTCCACCCGACTGAATTCTGTCTTAGCCCAATTTATAGTTCTTACGTTCAGTAATGGTCTAACCAAATCTCGCTCTGTAGAGCATGAACTCTCAGGACCATTAGCATCTGGAGATGACACTAGATTCTCACCTAGCTCTTCTTAAGAGATTGTGGCTATAACTGACGCTTGCAGACAGACACTATTAAACAATTTCCATGTGTTCTCCATCTCTGTAATTCTTTTGGGACTCCAACACCACCTATGTGGTAAAAAATAAATCAAAACAAAGAAGAAACCCACTAGTTCTTTGTAATATTTTTATGTAATATGACATTCTGTCCACTTTGGCTGCCATTGTCTATTTTAACCTTAAGCTCAGAACAGCATATGGAACACCGGAAGGTATTTTCATCCTCCTCAGTTTTATCACAATCTTGACAGCCAAATTAGTATTGTGGCTATTTGAACAATGAAGCCATCTGTGAGGCTGATGCCATATCAAAGGAAAAGTTTACTTTTCTACAATACTTGTTCAATGTGCAGCTAAAGGAGATTGTCAGCTATTATTTGTCTAAAAGATTATTTACTGGAAGCAATGGAAGAGAGTTTAATACTGAAATTATCCCAGAATTCATTAATTTCATGTTTGTTTCTGCATTACAAGTGTGCAAGGGGGTAAGGGTGATCTCCAAATCTGAAAAAAAAAAAAAGTCTCTTCTACTCAAAACCCCAGAGGACTGTGTGTTTCACTGGACACTGTGCTGCACTTCCAGACACTTCACATACATATGAGTCACTAGATCAGGAGACCTGCTGACTACGCCATCCACTGAAACTGACTGGAACTGAGGCCAGCTGGCACATGATCATTACACTTTGTGAGCCTGAAAAACAGGATGGCTGCATCCAGATTGCCTGTTCGGAACAGTCAGCAGGCTGTACCAACTTCTGAGTCATTCCCAAGAATCATTCAGGAAAGCTACTTGGCCCAAACAAAACTCGTGCTGCAATCCACTTGACGACAGTATAGACAGCTGTTAATGCCCTTGCCCACGTCCTCATGGGGGTAAATATCCTGGGGTAGATGAAGACACCGGGATGGTATTGATTGTTCCCTCAGCCCAGACAAGGATGAGAAAGAGCACCAGCAGCTACTGTGATAGATGGACACTAAACTTTTGGATGGCTAGGTGATCACCATCCTGTCCCTTTACTGTCCCTCAGAGAGCACTTCAGGTCTGTTTTGCTTTTAAATAATTCTATGATACACCCCACAGTAAACAGAAAGAAGCACTAGGAAGATCAGCTTTCCATTTACAATGATTATTTCAGGGGATAAATCACAAATTTATCTCTGCTGCCGCCTCTGATGGAATGGAACAACCTTCTCATATACAACCACGGAGTTTGGGGCGTTTGTTTTCAACATATAGCTATTCCCATCTGCTTGGATATACAAACAAAAGACAATTAAGAATTGGTTAAAAGTACAACCCCCCCAGGATATGAAAGAATGAAGCAAGGATAACATCTGCACTGTACTGATAACAAGGATCATATCTACACAAATTTAAAAGACTTAAATAGATCAAACAGTTGTTTGTGGGGTTTTTTTTCCCCCAAGGGTTTCATACAACTCTGTTGCATGGAGACCTCAGCCTGTTGAACGGCTACCTATGGCCTGGTAGGGGTTTCCAAGGTTTGAAAAGCACCAGTTCTTGCTGCACTGTCCCACTCAGGTGCAGCCTGGCACATCAGTGTGCTTCACATCAAACCTGGGAGAGAAAGCAATTTTATGTATCTGTTAATACCAACCTATTAATTTTTTTCCCCCAAAAGCAGTTCTGTAATCTGCCAGCTGTTAAATGACAGAGAAGTGAAAGCTTTATGTTCGTTCAGTAATCACAGCAGCTCTTTTTCGCTAAACCAGTTTTCCATTTATAAAGAGCTTGTCAAGGTAAGGGGTAACATCTCAAGAGACAAACACACTCTGCCTTCATCATTCACCGACATTTTTAATGTGGTTCCAAGGCTGGCTGTGAAATTCCTCCCATTGATATAAGAACTCTTTATGAAACCAACAAAATACTTCAAATTATTAAGTGCCACTTCAGTATCTCCGATATGTGGCATTTACAGGTATTGGAGATCTTCATGGTTTCTGACAGTTGGAAAATTAAGTTTAGAGTTTGTTGGAACTTACTTTGGGTGTGGAATGCTGAAGCAATAAAGGTATACTAATAACTGTAAGAAGTACTACATGTTGAATCTCTCCTCAAGATATTTTCACTAAGAGCTAAAGAAATAGTTTATTAAATGCATTTTTTAAAATCTATTCCTATAAAACATAAGCAGTGTGGTAGACAGCTTAAAAAATTGTATCTGGCACAAGTAGATAAGAGCACAGATAGTTTTCAGGTCTTATGTGACACATCAAAATCTGAAGAAAAATTACAGTATTTCAATGTTAGATGTGCAATTATCTTATTGGCAAAATTAAACAGCAAGGAATAGCTTATTTGAAAATAAAGCCTTTTGAGTCTTTGCATAAACTTTTTCTCAAAACAGTGAGGTGTAGCCTCTGCATCTAATAGGATGAGACTTAGAAACCTCATGGGTTGGTTTGTCTTCTACTGGAAGCACGTAAGTCACAATCCAGTTTCAGAGATATACTCATGCTTATCTTTAATCATGTTTAGTCAAAGAATTCACAGTCAGACATTCAAATTGTATACATACTATGTGTCTAAATCCAGCAAATACAAATTCTAAGGGAATAAAATTTTTAGGGAAAAAAAAAAGTTAGAAATCAAGGGGGAATTTTTCTTCCAGTATTTTCATTTATCAAAACTCTATCTCTGATGGTCTTAATAATACTGCACACCAAAGGTTTCCTTATGAAAGCTACAGACTCCTTTTGGGCAAAGTATTTCTGACATACTGAGGTGCAAATGAAAAACAACTGGATAGAGAAGCTGATCATAAAAGCTGCACTAGAATTGATGTACTTCAGGGTGGAATTGTGCAGTCAAAGGATTTTCTTACAACTGATCCCCACACCCCCAGATCAAGGTGATTTAACACTACCAAGATTTAAAGTTTCTGTTGTAAGGGAGTTCAGGCATTTACAATAAATAATTTTATTCAAAACCTCTTCAGAGCACCTAAATTCATTTATGGGCACAGACTTCAACCCTACCCATCAGCTAGCTGCCCAACCTGCTGGAAAGTAGCTCTGCCAAGAGGGACCTGGGAGTCCTGGTAGATGACAAGATGACCATGAGCCAGCAGTGCGCCCTTGTAGCCAAGAAAGCCAATGGCAACCTGGGGCACATTAAGATGAGTGTGGCCAGCAGGTCGAGGGAGGTTATCCTCCCCCTCTACCCTGCCCCGGTGAGACTGCACCCAGAGTACTGTGTCCAGTTCTGGGCTCCCCAACTGAAAAAAGATGAGGAACTCTGAGAGAGAGTCCAGAGGAAGGCAACAAAGATGATGAGGGGACAGGAGCACCTCTCCTGTGAGGAAAGGCTGAGGGAGCTGGGCTTGTTTAGCCTGAAGAAGAGAAAATTGAGAAGGGATCTCACAAATACTTACAAATATCTTAAAGGTGGATGTCACAAGAACGGAGCCAGACTCTTCTCAGTGGTGCCCAGTGACAGGACAAGGGGCAACGGGCACAAATTGAAACATAAGAGGTTTCAGTTGAATGTGAGGAAGAACATCCCTACTTTGAGGGTGACAGAGCACTGGAACAGGCTGCCCAGGAGGGTTGTGGAGTCTTCTTCTCTGGAGATATTAAAAATCTGCCTGGATGAAGTCCTGTGCAACCTGCTCTAGGTGAACCTGATTTGGCAGGGGGGTTGGACTGGATGATCTCCTGGGGTCCCTTCCAACCCCTGCCATTCTGTGAGTCTGTGAAGTGCCAAGTTTCAGGCTTTGGTCTGGAGGCCCCAAGTGCATCCCCTCTCCTGAAGGTCTGGCTGCTGGGGCTCAAGGTGAACTCAGACACAGTGCAGCCGAGGGCTGTCCCCTTCCCTTGGGGACTTTGCCAGAGTGCTCCCATGCTGACATCCCAGCCTGGCCCTGGACCCACGTCTGTCACTGTGACCCTGTCCAGCCACCCCGGGGCTGGGCCTGACCATGGCTACCACCTTCAGGCCTGTCCTGCTCCCCTGGGCCCTTGCCAGTAAGGCCCCTGCTGTCCCTGGGGCCCAGACAGCCCTTGCTGCCCCTTTGTATCTGCAGTAAAAGTCTCAGGAATACATAAAATCTCCTCAATTTAATTTCTAGAAGAAGTTGAGAACGCTCACTCTATTTCAAGACAATGTAGGTTACCTCTTAAAACCAGGGCAGCAGTTTTCATGTAACACCAGGATAATGTCAGCAATTCAATCTGTAACTTTCACACCTGAAAAACTCTGAAGATACAAGTTATGAGATAAAAATCCAAAGAAAAGCTTTGGTTTACAGAGCTTAAAGCATTGCTGTATGCAGCTCGCAGGCACCCAGACTATGGGTGTGCTTCTGGGGAAGGAAAAAAACAACCAAACAAAAAAAAATTCCACAATTCCAGTCACTGTTTGTAGCTTCCAACACTTCCCAAGTCATACATTAGATTATAACAGAAAGTGTTCAGTATTTTTCCACATATCAAAGTGAGAAAAGCACTGGTTTAGAATGAAGGAGGCAAGACATATGGGAGCAAGCAGCACCTTTCGTTTGATGAGCTGGTATAAACGGAAAGCTTAAGGCTTGCTCAGTAAGATTCTGACCCCCAAAAGGGCTTCACATCCAAAAGTTATGCATCTTCTCAATTCTGACTCAGTCTAGTTAGTTAGTTTAATTTCTGTCCACAAATTTTGCCTGGTTTATATCTGTAGACCACAAGTACAATATTGCTGCCACCATAACATATTTGGTATTGACAGAAGTAGGAAACATGCAAAGGCGTATTTACCTGCTTCTTCCCCATACACACACACACACACACACACACTCTTCTTTTAGGAGCATGACACTCAACAGATAATCAAGTCAATATGGGAAGTAGAATGAGAAAAAAAAAATTCATAACACAATAGTGACAATTTTGACAAAAGTATAAAAGGAAATCTGGAATGAGATGTTATTAGACCATTTCAGAAAAACACATATACCTTGTGTCAATGAGAAACTATGTATCAGAATGGTATGATGCGGGGTAATGGCTGTTTATTAAACTGTAGAAATAGTGAAAAAGTACATTAATGTTATATGAAATGGTTAGCATGTAAGTAATACTTTGATTCTAAGTTTTCTTAACATCAAGAATAATCGGCGCTTTTTTCCACTCTAATCCCAACATGCTTTTGAGATGCCTTTGAGTATTTGTCTCTCAGTTTACTAAAAGCTGCAGAGGATGTGGCCAAACAGAAGATTTGACTTATCTGCTGCAGTGAATAACACGTAATGGAACCAACTTCTATTATTTCATGGGCTAACATTAATTTTGTAAAAATCAAATCTGCTTTGCAGTTGTCAAAGAGAAGGACTGCACAGCAGTGGATGAATAATAAAGTAATAGCCACCTGAGTAGCTGTAACGGAGAGCTCAGAAGAGCTCAGATGGCTTTTACAGATGTGAATCAGGACCTCTTTTTCTTTTAAATCCAAACAACCAAGAGACAGATACATTGTGTGCAGGTCCCATTACAAGCTGGACATACACATATGCTACAGTTATAGAAAGAAAACCTTTGCTTCCTCCTTTTAAATATAAGCCATGTAGGATCTTCTTGGGCTGACTTTTCTCAAAACAAAAACTTGGTAGATCACTTTCACTCTTTAAAATGTAGAATTGTTAACTCAGCTCTTCCTGTGTTTTACATGCTATTAAATAACCTAGGAAACTCAGGATTTCTTCTAGCACTACAAAAAGTAACCTTACTGTTTTAAAATACACTGTAAAGTTTAAAATGCATTTGACGGCTTAAGCATTCACAGGAACTTAGTGTTGTAGATCACAGGAGGAAAGCTCATTTACCCATCAGTTTTTCAGCTCCAAGCAAGGCAGTGCTGCGTAAAAGATACTTTGTCATTCCTTGCCCTTCATACCAGGCTGATTCCCCTGCTGTTGGGGGACAAAGACATATGAGCTTTTGCAGTGTACAAGGCCAGAGACAATTTTACATGGATGGAAGACGTGGACAGTTTCCTGTCTCACTTACTGAGCATTGTTTACAGGTTTTAATTGCAGGATGTCACTTTGGTAATTACACCCAGTCTGTGATATACCTGCTTAGCTAAGGTTGTGCCAGTGATTTTTTTTCGTATTTGCTTTTTAAGTCAGACAACTAATTTCTTCCAAGACCTCTTACCTTTTCATTTAAGTAAACAAGTAATCGTACAGACAAAAAATAGAACTGAAGCAAAAAAGCTCAAAAGACGACAGTCTCTGTAAGGGCAATTATTTAACTTTAGCACAAATCTATTTTTGGAAGGACCCTTTTAAAGATTAGTGCTGACATTTAATAACCCTAAAGTATTTTGTTGTACATTACATTTTATTAGAATTGGGGTAGATTAAGCCAAAGTGTCTAAGCTACAAGAGGTCTCACCCACAGCCACATGGTCATAAAGTCTGGGGACAGTATTATCACCTACATGACTCTCCAGCTAGGGAGCCAGCAGTTACGGCTTTCACAGTATTAGTTTTTTCCCCTATTTGTCTGCCTGGTCCAGGCAAAACACTGTGGAGTCAGCAAACCCCTCACAGTGCTCAGGTTGCATAAGGAGCAATGAGTGGCAGCCAGTCATTAGGTCAGTTTGGCGAGAAACTTAAAATCCCACTTACCTCCCAGTTTCATGGCTCCAAGCATCACTACACTGCTTACAAGACACTTTAGATTCCCCTTGCTTTTTCATTTGCCTGTCCCTTACCTTTGTCTTTTTGTTTGTTTGTTTGTTTTTTGGCTGCTAATTGCGTAAATTCCTCAGCACAAAGACGACTTCTTACTCTTGTTCACTGCACATATGCATCATGGCCAACACTAAGCCAACATAATGAACTTGAAAACTAGGTTCTAGCATTTCAGTGAGTTGTAGCTGACTGTAAACATCATAGATTATTCCAATGTACTCTTGCGCCTACAAACTAGCAATGCCTGTCCATATACGTACACATACTCACTGGTGAAATTTTCAGAGGAGTTTAGAAAGCACTCTGATGTTCCTTTGAGTTAGTTTGCAAACCGGGGCCCAGATTCACAAGGGGAGGAATAGGGGTGACACACTGGATGGAACACGGGGGACACAACAAAAAAAACCAAAGGAAAACACTCTTCCTCAGTTACAATAGCTTAGTTCTGAGAATTTGTAGCTCTTTTGAGAACTTTATAGATCTTGTCAGGAGCTTTTATCAGGAAAATATAGGTTCAATTTACACACCACTTAGAGGATTTTTTAAACTCTCCCCAAAATAGGGAAATTAGCATTAAAATAGGAAATTATGACACTCGTATAGATTGGAGATCAAATATCCCTGGTGACTTTAAAATTTCCTGTAATAAAGTACCGTGTTACACGCTTACCCTATTTGAACCCAATGACTTATATAGTAAAATATAACTCACAGAAATTGAGAGATAAATTGTAAGAGGCATAAAGCACTGTCATTTTAATCCAGTGATTAATCACAGTTTTAGTTAAAATATGTCTCTAATTTTGTATTTACATTTTCACTTATATTGTCCAGCTACTGTTTCTTGCTAAGGTTCTGCTAGCATAAAAATTCTGTTTTCCTCCTCTGTGAAGGTACATGTACTTTCTAATCAAATCTTTCTGTCAGCTGCATCTGCAGTTGATGGGAAGGGATTGACAAATGATTTTCCCCAAGCTCAATTCAGCAATAAAATACCGTTTCTCACTTTCAATTTTTGGTGTCATTTTCTTTCCTCCTTCCCCTTCCCAGGTTTCATCTTCTTCAAAAACAAAAAGAAGAGCAAAAGGAAGCTTCAACACTTTTTCTTTCATTGGGAATTCACATACTGTGCATCAAAATATGCTTAAATTATTTACTTAAAGATAGGCTTTAGTTCAGATAGATGTAAGCATCAACAGTAGAGGAAGATTGGAAGAAAACTGGCAGATAATTCTTATAATTGCAAATTCATACTCAAGTAAACAGACATCTCTTTTTACTTGGGATTTTTTTAAAAATCTTGTCTTTTTTCCATATGAATTATAAGTTACACAACTGTAACCGCCTTTCAGAACAATGACCCCTGCAGTTCATGGGGAATATAGACTGCAGCTGCTGAATCTCCAGTCAAAAATCTTGCACTGCTTTCAGAAGGGGCTGGCCATTGGTTTTCCTGGAATGCAGAAAGGAGCACAACTCAGCCTGCAGTACAGTATTGCTAACAAAGGATGTGAAACAGCCAACTATGGATGGAATACGCAAGTCTCAAGAAAGCTAGTACCAATAAGTATAAATTAAGTGTAAGCTCATTGCTATTCTCAAGGAAAGATGCTGAAGGTGTTTGAAGTCAGAAAAAAAAGTCCGTTAGAGAATCTGGCACAGCAGGCTGGAGTCATTTTAGAGGTGGATACTGGCTGAAGACTGATAGGCATAATTTGTGCCTATTTTCTACCTTCACAAAAAGTCTAGGTATATAACATTCAGAAGCAATTATTTTATATTTCCCCTAAGCATGTGGGGAATAAGTGCAAGGCATTGGTTTCTCAATCCTGAATACACCAAAACACTCTGAGGATATACATCTGGAAATAATTAAATTCCTTGTTCTCCATGCCTCTGGGGATTTGGAAAGCAGGTAGTTTATCCACCTCAGGAAGGACAACATTCCTTCAGGCTGCTGCTGATACAACTGCTTGGTGCCTTTAGAGAGCATTTTTAATGCTATTACTATTACTATTATTAAAGAAAAACAACCATTCTTCAGAATGGTTTTTTAGAACGTGTCACTAAATCTGAGTAAAATTGATAGAAAAGAAAAAACATATACTCCTATGCTAGAGAGAGTAAGTGTGATACAAAATTTAACTGGATATCAGAATAAGCTTGCATTGTACATTTCTTTATTGTAAGTACTACATATTTTAAGTAAATGCACTACGTAAATTATTTTCCATGTTATAGTATCATTTCCATACGTTATTAGAAAGCTATTTTCCTTTACTAAGTGTGTCCTGGTTTCGGCTGGGACAGAGTTAACTTTCTTCATAGAAACTAGCATAGTGCTGTGCTTTGGATTTAGTACTAGAAGAATGTTGACAACACACTGATGTTTTTAGTTGTTGCCAAGTAGTGCTCAGACTACTCAAGGGCTTTTTGAGCTTCTCCTGCTTGGCCAGGTGCATAACAAGCTGGGAGTACAGCACAGCTAGGACAACTAACCCAAACTGCCCAAAGAGCTATTCCATACCATGTAACGTCATGCTCGGGGGGGGTTAGTTGGTCGGTTGAGGGAAGAGTGATCGATGCTCAGGGACTGATCGTGGCTCGGGCGGGCTGGGCATCGGTCGGCCGGTGGTGAGCAATTGCGTGGTGCATCATTTGTTTTGTATATTCTGTATGTTACCATTCTCATTATTACTATTATTATTATTTTCCCTTATTAAACTGTCTTTATCTCAGCCCACGGCTCTAACCTTTTTTTTTCCTTTCCAATTCTCTCCCCCATCCCACTGAGGGAGGGGGGAGTGAGCGAGCGGCTGCGTGGTGCTTAGTTGCCAGCCAGGTTAAACCACGACACAGTGGTACCAAGATCAGACAGAACAAGAGCAAAGACCAGCAAAAATTCAGAACACTTTACAAGATATGGTTGGGAGCAAGAAATATGCCCCAGCAAGGACTCTTTCCCCTACACTTATCATTTTGCATTAAAGGTTGAAATTACTGCATGTTCCTTCAAAGTCTTTACACCATGGTTTCTTAAATATTTTGCTGTTGGCATATAATACCCAAGAGTGAAATGTTAATACAAAGGCAAATATCTCACTGACTTCAATGGGGAGAAGGATTTAATTCAGGGTGTTTCACTCTGCAACAGCATTACTTGACAGCTCTACCATCTACGGAGAAGTTCCCTTTGCATACTAACAGAGCATCCAATTAAGCTATGAAAACCAAAAAGTTTCAGTGTAGTTCTTGTAATCTAAAAGAAATGATTAAAGAACTTCTGAGGCATGCAGAGATACAAATTAGCAAAAGAAAAGGATGTTAACAAGGCCAACATTATACAGATAAAGCACAAGCCACGTATCTAGCAAGGATTTGATCTAACTCCTCAGCAGATTATAATTATGGTAAAAAAGCCATACACATTGCTGATTTTAAAAGTTAATGAAGTATTGTAAGCTTTAAAGTAAAATAAGAACCTACTGTAGAAAGAAGTCATTAAGGAGCAACCCCACACACATGCTTTCACTTCAAAATCATTTCAAAGTCAGTCAATTAAAGGCACAATTAGGACAAAAATAACAGTTTGTGCAGTACTTTTTACTCAAGGCAGGGTACCACTGAAATGAATGGGAACTTTAGGTGTGTACTAGTTTTGACTTGCATAGAGTTCAATTTTTTCATAGCAGCTTGTATGGGGCTATGTTTTGGATTTGTGCTGAAAACAGTGTTGATAACACAGGAATGTCTTCATGATTGCAGCCAAGGCTGCCTCTGTTTCTCCCACTGCCCTGCCAGGGAGGAGGCTGGCGGTGCACAAGAAGCTGGGATGGGACACAGCTGGGACAGCTGACCCAAACTGACCAAAGGGATATCCCACATTGTATGATGTCATGCTCAGCAATAAAAACTGAAGGCAGAAGAAGGAAAGAGGGGACATTCAGGGTGATGGTGTTTGTCATCCCAAGTAACCATTGCATGTGATGGAGCCCTGCTTTCCTGGAGATGGCTGAACACCTGCCTGCCCATGGGAAGCAGTGAATGAACTCCTTATTCTGCTTTGCTTGTGCGCATGGCTTTTGCTTTACTTATTAAACTGTCTGTATCTCAACCCACGTGTCTTTTCACTTTTACTCTTCCGATTCTCTCCCCCATCCCCCGGGGACAAGCGAGCAAGTGGCTGGCAAGGGCTGAGCTGCTGCCTGGGGCTAGCCCACAACAAGGTGTTCATGAATGAAGTTTGCTCTGACTACTTACTCTCTCAAACAGAAAAATGGAGCTGGTGCAAGCCTAGGTACTTTTTTTTTTTGCCAATAAAATTCCCCATGACAGAATAAAACAAAATAGATTTCTTGTCATGCCATTTCTAATCAGCACAAGGTATTACTTTGCTTTTGATCCCTCAGAGCATCACCGTAAACCTCCCTAACTTAACTTCATTGCAATAAACCCAGGAACAGACTAATACTAAAAGTTGTCTCTCACTAAGGAAGAATTAAGAAAACTGAAGTTAGGCATAGAGTAATTACATGGAAGGAGCAGGCTATGTTCAAGACTAAAGAGAAGCCTACGTGGAATTACATAACCTTTTGGAAAGGTCAATCAGATTCTACAAGTGTCTAGTTACACTTCATCCTTTAGGGATTACTAGAGAGCTAGTTGCAACAACAGTCATAGGTACAATTAAAGAATTTTTAATAAATAACTAAGAGCCTTTCACAGCTGAAGTCTTACATGGGCTTTGAGAAAAATCTTCTATACACATATATGCATCTTTTTCCTCCAACACTACAAGTAGGAAATGCATAAAGAACCAATGACCATCGCTCAGGCTTGATTTTATTAAATATTTCTTTTTAGTGACCTGCTTTTATTTATATTAAAATCTACCACATAGCAATTTTCCTTTAGATCACAGTATATTCATACAGGGAAGTCTTGAATATACTGGTATTATAATATGTTCATATGTATACTGTACAAACATGCAAGCTACATAAAACTTACTACTTAGTCATGAAATCAAGTACCAAAATAAAAAAAGTGACATATGCTAATGTTAAAAAATTGGTTTGCTTACCAGTGCAGCCTTTTAAGCTCACAGTACAACCCTGCTGTTTATACAACATGAATTATGCTTGAAATTAAAACAACTTTTTCTTATAAGCACCAGCTTGCAGCTACAACTCCCTTTTCTTCTCAGCAACTGCACCTGCAGTTTGTAACATTCTTTTACCAGGAAAAAGATACTTTAGGCTTCTTATTTCTGTTGTTTGCACGAAACCTTGCTGAAAACAGAAATGGAGCTATAGAGATAGATTGAAGGTTCTCCTGCAAAATTTTTTCTGATCACAAACCTTTAACGAAAGGGAATTCCTATGCAGTAGGAATACTGCATAGGAATACTGCTTGTTTGATGGCATGGTCTTACATCAGACACAGGTGTTATTACTGCTCTACTTTGTCATGAGAAAGAACGCTGCTTGGCTTGAGCACTGTACCTTCCTGGCTGGTTTGGAACAGGATTAAGACAATACTGCAAACCATCGGGGGGGGGGGTGGGGGCGGGGAAGCAAACCTCAAACCACAGCACCTTGTCAAATTCCTTATTTTGGAAAAATAAAATCACTAGCTAACTCTGTGATTGATTTTAAAGTCCTATTAAAGCTATTAAAGTCATATTTCCATACATGTACACAACTGCCCCATCTAAGCAGCATGGCCTCTTTCTCCCTCCCTCGCCTCACCTAGTGCAGAAACCAGGCTCTCCTATACTGACACCCTTGGAGGGCCTGATAAGAAAGCTCTAACAATGTCACAGTGCAACTGGGCTCCAAACAAAACGTGTATTTTATTTTATTTTAATAAAAGACATGCCTATGAACCTTAGAAAAAGAAAAGCTAAAACTACAGAATTTCGCTTATCCAGAGAAAGACTCTTCTAGAAAGTTAAATCGCCTAATTTCAAGCCCCCCTTTGAGTTGGAGTGAAATCAATTTTACTGCCTTACTTATTCATTTACACTTTATTGGAATAAAGATAATTGCAGATCTTCCTGCCAAATCACTGTCACGTGGCAGAAACAAATGCAGAAGTAATACAGGAAGAAAAGAGAGAGCACCCAGAGTATGGCTCTGAAGCACACATACTTGGGCAGGCTCCTCTTTGCTTTTGGTTTGGTTTTAAACAAATTTTCAAAGGCAGTACCGACTCCGCTTCAGACACAGCAGAGATCACTAACAACTAATTGAGCAAAACAGTCTGATAAACTTCAGACACATACAGCAAGAATTGAATTGCGCTAAATATTTTCTTTAGGATAGCAGAAAACCACAGGTGAAGGCACATGCATTCAAAAGAAAGGGCAAGTTTTGATCACATCTTAGAAAGTTTTTCTTCATCAGGGAGAAGATTCTGCACCCCAGCTGAACGTAGGTGTATCAGTCCCCTTTAAGAGCAGTTACATACATGCTGTGTTTTCTCAGGGCTTTCTGGGGGCTATTTCAGCTACATAACCTGGCAGCATGTGGCTTAAATCTCATGCTGAGGTGTTCACCCCTCCTCATGCTCCACCTGGAGTTTAGGATCCAAAAATCTTTCACAACATAATCCAAAACCTAATTTGTACACATGGCTCCTTCCAGAGGTTCTAGCCCTAACTGTACGCTGGCTCAAAAGCAAGCCTATCTCAGGCAAGTGGTTTTGGAGAAGCTTCACAACACCTCCACAGATCGATGCTGCCCATTCATCTCAGGGCACCTTCTCTTGGCACCGCTATTGCCTCGTAGTCCCAGACAGCACCTGGCTGCTCACCGCCACGCAACTCACTTCAGATTACAAATGACTCAAACTCTTTCAAGAGTCAGTGCTATTTTCCTGCATGTTCCTCTTCAGAAAGGTCCTTCCTTAGGAATGTACTGTGATTTATTTGGGGTTAGGGTTCCCTGTTCCCCTGCCCCTTTTTTTAAAAAACATAAACTAATTTAGGTACGATATTGATACAGATAAAATTTGGGGGAATTCAGAAATTTAACTAATTTACAACTGTATACTCAGATCTTGTCCCACATGTGTATGAGCCTCTCCTGAGTCTCTTTTGAAACCAGTTTAATCTTCAAATTCATTCCTGTAGCCTGCTCTTCACTGCCAGGAGACTGGTTCTCTACAAATCCAATTATAGAGGCAGCATGTTTGTTTATAGTGAGAGGTCCAAATTAGCACACAGCTTCTCCTTTAGAAGTTTTATATCACTAGCATTGAATATTGGTAAAATTTAAGCATTTCACTCACTTAACGAAGCCCCAGTATATTTTATTATTGCAGTTTATACTTTTGAGATCAAAAGCTCCTTCTCTTGATCTTATATCCACAAACTAATTGCGTATTACAGAGGGAACAGCAGCAGAAAAGACACATTTTCTTCATTTCCTCCCTCAATATGAGGCCCATACAAGAGCATTATACTTTCCTCTGTACCCACTGTTGAGGTTTGACATTGATAATTCAATGTGCTAATCCTGCCAAAGCTGGCTCAGATTGTTTCTGTCACAACATGTTTAAAGAGCTCTGTGGTCAATCCTGCGTTGATATGAGAACTGTCAGTCATGCAGTGGCATTCTTTGCTGAACAGATGACTGACACCGAGAAGTTCAACTGCTGAACTTTTCAGCTCTTCAGGAGGCAATCTTGGCTGGCATACAGATTATTTTAATGTTTATAATTTCAAAATTCAGCTCCATTTTTTTTATTTTATTACAGAGTAACACCAAAGTAATTAAGTGTTTGGACCTTTAAAAACAAAACAAAACAAACAAAACAAACAAACAAAAAAAAACCCAACAAAAACCCCCAACTCCAAAGCTTGTGAAAGCTTACAGTATCTCTGAGTATACTTAAGAACCAGACGGACCATTTAAAATTAAGTGTAGTTTAATTTCATGATTGCTACAAACAATGATGATTTTTGATCACTCCAAAAAATGAAGTCTATTCCCTGGTTCCAGGTTGGACTCTACAGCTTTCATCAAAGTAGTAAATAGAAATAGATATTTTCTAACCTTCCCATTTTCAAACAGTTGTTTTAACCAGAATGCCTCTGAACACTTTTTGCCCTGTTTTTCCTTCCTCTTTTAAAATATGTAAGATACAGCATTAAGGGATGTTATAAGATGCTGCTGCCTCCAGCAGGTCCACAACCTGGGGGCTCCTCTGTCCCGGACCAATGGACACGGCTGCTGCTCTCCCATCTGAAGGCTCAGCCAGCAGGAAAGCCAAGCACACAGCCCCAGGACACACACACAGAAGACACCACCAGGGTCTGCCACAGAGAAGGCACCAGCCCAGCAGCGCCCAGCCTAACACTACCAGGACTCACATAAGCACAGAGAGCCCCATCCCCTCCTCTTGGGCCGGCAGAGACAGGACGCCACTCGTGTGGGCACACACACACACAGTGGCCCCACGGGTCCCCAACTCGCTGGTCCAATCCAGAGCTCGCTGCCAACACACGCTTGTCCCACAGGGATCCCACACCTGCAGTGTGCCCCCAAACACCGGCGCAGATCTTCCATCCACCTGATGTCCCTGCCCAGACCTGGGGTCTCCTTCTTGCTGGTGAGTTCAGCTTGGAGTTATCAGGCAAAAATACACAGGAACACCTGATTTTGGGGTGATACAGACACTCACGACCCCTGCAATCGGCACTAAGCACACGGGCTGTGACCCATGGTTCCATTCCAGCCACCGGCGCTGAGCCCCTCATTTGTCCTGGTCCCTCCAGTAGCTGGTTTGTGGGACACACACCGTTCCTTCCCAGCAGCTGGAAGTTGAAGACCCACCCAGTTGTCAGCACCATAGCCCAGGAGCACCTACACGCCTGGTCTAATTCCAGTAGCCAGCACCCAGTCCACCCACGTCAGGCCCCCCAGCAGCTACCACTCATACACAAGGGATGGAGAGCGAGATCATGCAGACAGAGAGTTAAGCCAGTCTGTCAATAAGAACGGACAGCCTGTGGCGATGAGGCACAGGGCTCAGTCAGCCTCCTTTTACACAAGACCAGCTCCTTTGTACCCCCTTTGCCTGCCCCGGCTTTGTTCCTCCCCAGTTCCCTTCCTCTAAACATTCCTTTGTAAACTCTGCATAGTCACTCAGGCCACCCCTGAACATCCCAAATCCTCACGTTGTTGTTCGTTTCCCCCTTCTTATCAGTCACAAAGACCAGGTGGCTCTCTCCAAAGCTCTGCCTGCACTTTTTTGATGGCCCAGCAATTAGCAGCTCGAGACTTTTGGCCTTTGGCATTGTCTCCCTTGTCTCCTCTGGTAGGGTGTCCATGTTCCTGTTTATCCCTTCCCCCTTCAGCATCAAAAAGATCCTTGATCATGTAAGCTCAGTGAAGTAGACACTCCCATCTTCCACATACAGGAGATAAGCCTTGGTATCTATTTATATATTAATGTAATACCTAGAGCATTATCTTGTTTTGTGGAGCTCTGAAAACACCTTAACCCCTAAATTGTTATAAAGACCATTACCCATTTCTTAGAAATTGTATGTTATGCTTCTAATGGCTGCTTACCCAAGATCTGCCTTTCAGATTTATTAGCTCCTTCATATATTCATTCTTCATTCTCTCATGGCTTTATTATAATACTAATTGGGAAGCGTGGGAGAATATCAAGTTAAGGATTAGCTAAGTGCTTTCCAATACTACTAGGGCTCTACATACACAAGTAAATTAAGCATGCCAGAGCTTATTTTTTATTGCCCTTAAGATAAGTAGCACAATACAAAAGAAGATGATAACCTCCAAACTGCCTCTGAAGTGCTCTTTTGAACTGTGCCAGGAATTATCTGACTGGAGATAGAAATCACACGAGGGACCACTGTATCACTCTAACTGTACAGACAATCAGCACTCAGAACCGAAGCCTCTGCACCATTTAATTTGCTGGTACTGAGATAAGACCTAAGTATCCATCTCAAGCCAATAACTATTTTCTACAAACATAGGCTCTGGACAGTCATTCTGCTATACATTACCATACTTTATCCTGCTGCACATACTTTAAAAGTAAAAAAAAATTGCAAATATTTATATATAAACAATTTAACTAGCACATAGGTTAATTTACTTCTTGAAATTTGTCTTATTACTATGCTTAATCACAGCAAAAGAGGGAAAAAGATAGATCAAACTTTGCTAGTAATAATTTGTTATATTCTATAAATAAATTCTATGGCTTGAACTAGCCCTAACATTTGTACAGCTGCAGAATTTCTTCATTTTACAGAAGAGGCACAGTTTTGCTAACATGAACTTCAAGGGAGCTCAATCGTTTCTGACCTCTCCCCCACCCTTGGGTATGTAATCTCCTGCTGTAAGATGCAATGACATTAGTACACCTGCTGTATTTAAATCAATAATATCTTCACTCAGGGCAAAATAATATTTAATCCTTGAGCCAAAAGTAGGGAAGAACTGCAGTGCATAACATCCCTTTATAAACAGCATTTCCAGGAATCACACATTTTGCTTGCCTGAAGCCAGTTATTGAAGTATCTGACTATTGCTTCCATCAGCTATGCAAAGCTCTTCAGCTCTAAGGGAGACTTCAATAAATCATACACTTAAAAAACGCACAAATTGAAGTAAGAGAAGTAAGTATTATTGCAACAATATACTATTTTCAAAAGGCCTCTGCCAGTTCCTATTGCATATATCACGATCAATTACAGCACAGTAATTCCACTGTCGCTTTTAATCCTTTTTTGCCATCACAGCCTAAAAGCCTCACCAGAATCAGCCCATACCATTCATATACTGCCGTCACTTATTCTTCCCTCCTTGCTTTACAAAGTCACCAGTCCACCTTCAATAAGCAAAAGGAGGTAAAGTGCTCAAGCCCATCGCCTGCTTCAAGACTCCATATATAAAACTTAACATTAAAATACACTTCCCTCCTTCCCATTTATCATGTCGTTCCTTCTGCAGATTTAAAAAGTTTTTTCACCTGCTGGCTCAGCTGTGCCTGAGGAAGAACAGGGCCTGGGGTGGAGTGAAGCAGGGGGTTCACAGTTTTGGAGCAGCTATTTCTGATCACGCGTGTCTATCATCTATATTCTTATGTACAACAAAACTCTGTGATGTTGTTTCTCTTCCTATTAAAGGTAATGCGTTTTTTCTTTTTAATGTAGTAACGTGTGTGCTCTTCTGCAAAGCTAACTCATCATTCCCTGTAAATTATTTGTAGCAGACAATATATGTTTCATTTGTTTGCTTGTGGTTTCAGAAGTCTGTGGCTATTCAGTAGGCTACTGGCATGCTGCCTTGCTGCACCCTGCACTCTGGAATAAAAAAAGAGAAATTGCTGAAGTGTTCTCAGGAAAATACCAGGCTTATCTGGAAGCAGCTTCTAGGGAGCAAACAAAGATTGGGAGGCAACAAGCAGAAATTATCTGCAGGGCAAGTGGGAACGGAGAAACTCCTCAGAAGAGAGGGAAGCAGAGTGAAAGAGAGAAGTTTGATTTCACACCTTTTATTTCCATTTGCTTCATGCCACAGAGCTGGTTATTATATCATAATTTGCTTCTAAGCAGAACTTCAGAGCTAAGAAGCTAAATAGCCTTTTTAGTCACTGCTCTTAAGGAAAACTGAGGCATTCCTGTCTCCAGACTCTGTCCAGTGTACAAATATCTAACATGATGTCCCATCATATGTTTCTCCACTATAAATAATAATCTAAAGGTAAAACTTCAAGCGAACAATGCTGAAGTGATAAATCTTCAAGCATACGCAGGTCTTAATAGACTCTGAGTTTCTTGGGTTTACATCTTAAAGAGCTAAATATTACAGATCTGTGCAGCATCTTAATTAGTACGTTAATTTCCCATTGCACTTCCATTACAGCCTGACACAGTAGGAAACTCTATTAATTGCTTCTGTGCTTTTTATGTATTCCACTAGCTCAAGCACTAACATATAGACAACCGTATTGCTAACTTGTTAGCATGCTCCCTGCTAGGGTTTTGGCCCTAGTACTGCCCCAGGCACTATACTAGAAAGTATACTACTACTCCTGCCTCTACCTCTATACTAGAAAGGAGTATGGACGGCAACCTGGCCCTGGAGCTAGCTCTCTGCAGTACATATGTAGCAAGACCACAAATTTTCCTTCATTCCAGGGCAGGAGTATCCAGACTGCCTACGGGGAGCAGATCCCAGTGCATAGGATTTCCCGGACTGTGCTCTGGTGTTGTCTGAGCGAGTGCTATGACAGAGCTGTGCCAGGGACTAGCCCAGTCATTTAACAGCCTGGGTGACTGAGATCCACTGCTTTGGCAATATCACCTTTTAATTTACTGGTATGGATGCACTCTTCTTGGCCATAGCTCAGCAGAAGCCCCAGCCAGCAGCCTGTGTGTGAATCCTCCCTGCTAGGGCAGAATTACAGCTTAGCTGTACATCATGTGAGCCACACCATGCCACTGGTCCTTAAGGCCATAAGCTGTACCCCGGCCTGAATTATTCAGTGGTATACACACAGCCTTTAAAATTCACGAGATTTCTTTTTGCTGTATTTAAATACACCTGAAATGGAGGAAATACAATTGTGCTTTGAAATGTAATCTTTTATATTTCAATGAAGAGGGAAAAATATAAAAGAAGAGTGACAAAAATTTTTGAAATCAAAACAAACACCTCAGACAAATACAATAGAAATCTGGTGGGTCTGACAAATCAGGAGGAACAAAAACTATACATTTATTCAGACAAAGCTATTTTTAGTAATCATTGATCCTCAAACGAGCATCTTGTCTATAAGGAAAAATATGATAGAAATGGATCAGTCAGCAGACAATGCCTTCTTTCAGCTTTGAATTCTTTTAAGTGAGAGTTTACAATACTAGATTCATATGAGATTGTCATTACAAGCTAAAATTGATACATCAGCTGTCCTAGGAGGAATGGACTATAAAGTAATCAATATCGATACTGTTTTAGGGCCAAGACAGCACTGGCTGAATTGTAATTATGGT
Organism: Gorsachius goisagi; assembly: GCA_018403395.1. Classification (NCBI taxonomy): domain Eukaryota; kingdom Metazoa; phylum Chordata; class Aves; order Pelecaniformes; family Ardeidae; genus Gorsachius; species Gorsachius goisagi. The sequence continues at coordinate 31,550 of BOSO01013717.1, forward strand.
CAGAAATTTCCAATGAGTGGACGTAAGGAATGTACAATTTAATAGCGCATACAATGAACAAATATTGAAAGCCTATTTGGAGTAGTAATCCATCATTTGTGTCAAACATGACAGTGCAATCATACAGTAAATGCATGCTGTGTCAGATGCTACCGATTAAACAGACACAACTGCTGCTGAATCACGCGATTATGTTCCTCTCTATCCCATCTGCTATTAATAACAGATGCAAATGCCTAAGAATAAAAGTAGTAAAGAACTGCAGTAAATACAAACAAGAATAGATGGGTAAGCACATAAAAGCGAAGTGTCAGCATCAAAGTCAGCATGAAGCTAAAACTCAAAAAATAAAATTGATAAGGCTGTAATGTGAAATGAGCCAGATTACCAGAAAAAATCCCACATTAATAACCTGTTGTAGAGAGGTTTGCACTATGTACTCCCTTTCATCACTTTTCCCTCTAGCTACTGAACCGATGTTTATGGTTCAGTTTTCATTAAAATACTGGCATGATAGAATGCCATTTTAAAATCAGACTTGTTCACTTCCTAAAATATGATTTAAAGACCATAACTGCCTAACAACACATATCAGCAGGGGTTTCAGTGCCAAAACGGTTTTAAAAATTCACCAGGTTCCTGTGAATCCAACTTGCACAAAGATTGCTAGAACAGAGTTCATAATGCTCTGAATCTGCATAGACAAAAAAAAATGCCCAAATAGGCAAAAGTTTCTAAAATAGTCTACAGCTGCAGTGAAAAAAAAAGTGACCTTTAGCTACATATTCTCTTCTTAGCCCTTTAAGCGTCCTTTTTCAGGTGATGTGAAAAAAGAGACTAGATTACTGCCGTCCTACATCTTTGCACAGCTGATTCTCACAGCAGAGGTCAGTAGCCAGTTCTGTCCTATACAAAGAGAACAAGATATCCTTGAGATCCTACTTCTTGTTGTAAATATACTGAATTACTCATTGGGTTGAATACTGGGAGTGGCATCAGCTTCTCAATGACTCCATTTAGTTTTGTATTTGGGAACAGTATAAGACAGACAAGAGAGCATCTGAGAAATCCCTGAGAAAACCTGGTGGTTTGCCAAACCCCAATTTACTTACAGAGCGTACAGAATGGAGAGCAAGAACAAACCTATTTGATGTTGCTTGTGGATGCCACCATAACGCAGCATGTGGGTGCTGCTTGCCATGACTGGGTTACAGACATACATTTCTGAGGCCAAATCAAAATCCTGAATTTTACATGTTTTTGGGGTTTTTTTCTGGACAAGGTTATTATTTCTGAGACAGGAAAAATTTACACTGTTCTGTGGCCAGGTATCTTCTTCCACATATACCTGTACTATGAAAGAACCACTTCCCTAGTTTTCACTTGCCATAGGCACCCCTAAACCTTTACACTGATCTGCTAACAGAGCTGATTACTCAGTTTGTCATAATTACTTCTGGAAAAAAAAAAATCAATCAGATTCAGATAATCTATTTAAACTGTGTAAATGTATATAGTTTGGGGGGGGGGTTATTTATTTTGTTTTTCAAGGCTTAATTGGAATCCGAGATGAAGTGCCCATATCTCTTATCTTTCAATGGGGGTAAAAAGGGCAGTAACGCCAATAGCTGTGAGCAGTGGTTTTGAATCTCTCTGTGCCAATGTGGAAGAGGAGGATACCCGCCCATGGTGCCACACGCTGACACAGTCATGTAAATAAATGGCTGGGTTATAAAGTAACAACATAAAGCAGAAAATGCTTAAATTCATGAAACTGAATGGCAAGGTGTTCATATGTTTGGCTTTTCCTTTTTTATATAAAAAACACAATCAAATGCTGTTTTTAATAGAAGACTCCACTCTTTTGTAACAGTGGTTATCGCTGTTAGTCAAAATAAAGACAAGCAGAAATATTTCAAAAAATCTTAGCCGGTATGTGATAGCACTACAGGTGGATGTTTTTGAAACTGAGGGTATTGTAGTCCGTCTGTACAGAATTGTCACTTTAATGGAAACAGCCTCCAAATTACAAGACATTGTGACAGAAGAAATTGCATCACCTTTGAAAATTGCACAGTTTATGTATAATTTAGAACCCATTAGACAGAAAATGTAGTTTTCAGTCTGAGGAATTTTCATTTGAGAAATCTTGTTGCATAATAGTAGCACATATAATAGTAGTGACCTAGGAAATAAATAAAATGTTCCCGTTTTAAGACAGCAACTTTACGCTGGAATTTAATTCCGATGTGAACCACTCGATAAAATCAAATTGTCATATCTCAGACATACCACAGAAATGATTTGTGATAATGATTCAATTTCAGTTCATCACTAAGAACTGAAACTGCTCGGTGGAGATAAATTCGATCCCAGAGCGGTGCACTATGGACTGTTTGTTTGAGTCAATAACTTCCTAAAAACCTCTCGAGGAGCAGTTCAGACACTCTTTGTCTTCCCACAGGGATGTGTAAAGTCCAGCATCCCCCATCAGCACAGCCACAGCATCTGTGACACCGAAGTGACCAGGACAATGGGTATATCAGTAGAAAGAAATCAGAAGGGTCTTCAGGAAAGGTTCCAGGTCTCTGCAATTGCGAGTAACAGTACAAGGGCCATTTAATCTGGAAGAGTTGAAGTCTCTAGTTTCAAACATCAGTAGCGACAAAAAAAATTGGAGGACATAGGGTGTGAGAAGAAAAGTTCAGGTATGTCCCTTTGATGGCTAATATCCTGAAAGCATGTGTTTGACTGTTTCCTCGTGATGGCAAGAAAGAGATCATATATTGCAGGAAAAGGCAAACAGTTTCAATATTCCCAGTTTCTGTTCATCGCACCCACTGTTAGCTTTCCTTTCTTGAGCACAGAAGATAGCTGTGCACTTGATAGGCTTTGCAACAACCCTAGAAGTACCACACATCCCATTTTCAGCCCATTCTTCAGGGCTTCAAGTAGAAAAAATACGAGAAAAACAAGACCAAATGAACCCAACCAGCCAACCAAACCAAAAGCTCAGGAAAAAGATTAAGTCAAAGAAGGGAAATGTTCTGGTGTCAGCAGGTGAGGAGCAAAAGCCCTGAAGCATGGGGATTAATTAAAATATGGTACTAAAACCTAGAATCAACAAGTTTTAGTCCCCTTTTTAAAAATATCTCCCGATCAAGTACCACTGTATCACAAATATCAACTCATTAACATCGGTCTTACCCTTATCTTGTCACGCAATCCAACAAACTGGGCTTACAACCAGTTATCCACTCCAGATAATATCTGTGCCCTTACCCTTTCATCCTCTTGTAGGATAACATGTGTACCTCCTAAAACATGCTCTCTCCTCTATCCCTAACCAGGAATTATCTTTGCTTGTCCAATTCTTTTTCTTGGCTTTTCCACTTTGTCATACTACTGGCTCTTTCCAGTAGTATATGCATATTACTGTGTCTTTCCCTTTCCTTTCTGCTCTTCATGGCCAAGTATTTATTCCTTGGCAAGCAAATGCAGGTTGTTTTATCCTCCAAATACATTCACAAGTTTACCATAGTTAAAATCATCCACTTAATAAACATGGACTGTACAATGTGTCATCTCATTGAATACTACACAGTTTCCTTAGGATAATAAATCTTTTTCCTGTGGCACTGGGGGCAATTCTGGAGTATTTCAAACAGTAGTGCCAAGGACAACCATCAACAGCAGGGGTAGCAGCTGCTCTCAAAAGAGAAAACCAATCCTGTATCAGTTTTCCTTTTCAGACAAGAAGTTCCTTCAGAGTTTCCCTTCAGAATTAATGGGAAGACAAAGTATTTCTGAATGAAGTATTACCAAACACCCCTCTACTCTGTATCAGAAGATACCTAACTTATCTGTATGTTGGGTATTGCTAAGGGCTCTAGTGTACCTTAAATCAAGTATCTCTAGGATTCAGGATTCTTCCCTGGCTCAGGATTCACAGATTAAAGCCCTTCCTTTTGTAGTCTTCAAAAGCTGATGGGGATCCTGGTTGCTAAACCTACAGATTAGGAGACTGGACACAGAGACATTATTTATGCACCAGGGTGGGGTTTTATGCATCCAAGTGTGAGAAGTTGTACATAGCATGCTTTCAAAATTCTCCAGGGGGTCTTCAGAAAAATCTACCTGGTGGTTTTTCTGTATATTTAACCAGAGAGAAACCTTTACAAATTCCATCCAAGGTCACAAAATAACTTGGAAAAAAATAATCTCTAACTCCCACATATCAGATTAGTTAATCCTAGCAGTAAAGAAATACCCTGCTTTCCTTTGGTGCTTTTGACTTCCAGTTTAAGATCTTTGGAACAGATAGATAGATATAGACAGAGAGGGAGGTGTATATTCAGGTCATGGTACAGACCTTCTACAATGGAGTCCTGGTATATGACAATAAAAATAAATGCTAAAATTGATGCTGGCTCAAGGGGCATTGTGAGGGATGGAAGACATTTCTACTGTTCTCAAAGTTTCTTTGCCCTTTTTAATACCATTCTAAGGAGTGAGTTCTGTTTCTTTCACTAACTGTTCTCTGTAAATCCCTTCCCATATGCCATGATCCTGCCACCACAACATATTTAAAAGCAACTATAAACTGAAAAAGGTTTTCTGTTGGCTGTGTCTCTACCTAGAAGAAAATAAATGAAAGCAGGAGTGATGTACTGTAATGTCAGTATAGTTTTAATAAACGATGCACTTGGAGCACTATAAATCATTTTCACCTGACTGACTCTCATGGCAACCCATTACAATACTCACTGATTGTAACAACTAATAGTAGTCTTCATAATTAGTTCTTTTTACAATGGACTAGTATTATTTTGTACTTTCTAGTTGTAGAACAGCTACCAAATGGTCTAAAGTATCACTGGAAACAAAGTGTCTTATATCAGTGGTCACTTCTGGTCACTTCAGTTGTGAATCATGAACCATTTGAGTGAGGCTTGTCCTGAGAAAGATGGAGAACGACAGTCCCAAGAGGCAAACCACTGTATCTGTCCATTAAACGTTATTAGTATCTCCCTCCCCAGAAAAGGACGCCTGTACATAGTGCTGCACAAGGCATGGCACTACGGCTTCCTCGCAGCAAAACCTCGTCTGGCCTTGGCACTGTGGCAGCAGAGGTTAGAGGTCCAGAGCTGTTCTCTGACAATAGGCTTAACTCATCTTAAAAGCTTTCTCCAGCCAGCTTATTAACTCAGACATGAGATTAAACAGAGGTTCAAGGAGTCATGGAGCCTATCTTTTGATGAAACATTGCTAATAACCCTCTGATCTCATCGTCATTAATGCACAGTGAGGTTTTGGTTCTTCTGAGAAGGAGAGAGGATCAGCACTTTATTTCTAAAGCTATGCAATTTAAAATGTTTCTTCATCTATTTGGCTTCTGCAACAATATTTTTTTCACGTTGCTGGCTATAGTTACCTTACAAATATGAAATGAGGCATATGACCAGAAAAATATGTAAAAAATCGTTTCATTTACAGAGTGTTTCTTTATACAATGAGATATAGAAAATTTATGTAATAATTATGTGTTTATTTTTGTAATTGTTTTGTGCTCCAAGGTGGTGTATAAGCAGTATTTTGATTGTACAAGCCTACCCAGGGTATGAAAATGCATCTCCTACCTAGTTCTGCGAGGAAATCATGCAGTAACAGGCATCTTCTCGCTGACCTAACATGATTGCCCTAAACCAAGTTGTAAAGCAGCACCTGTGATCCTATTTCCCTTCCCATACAGATCAGTGAGAGGCAAGAGTGGGCACATCATGGATGATGAATTTATTTCACTGTGTGACTGAGCTGTGCGAACTGATGTGTTTTGTAGAAGGCATTAGATATGCTCTGCTGGTATAGATGGGTAATAAATGATTCTCCCTTGAACTAAGAGGGCAACCAGGGATATTTCTGGGGAACAGGAAGCATAAACACAACATGCAGCTAAAACAGGACTTGCTGTTCTAAGAGCCAGTCCACCATAGAGAAGTTACCTGGTTATAAACTTACATGACTGTAACTATAGACTTAATTATCACATAGGCACTTAACATGCAATATGCATAACCATATGCACTAAAATCACTTACAATCCAGAAAAAAGTAATCAGTGAATTCACACCAAAATCTATACCCTAAAGATGAGCTTCTAGTCACAATCAGATGATCCAAAAGGCAGCTCAGTCTGTCTTTTCCAGCCATGCTCTGGTATCTACCATTTCCAATACCAGTACCTGAATTTTGCTTCCCAACCCCTTTTCAGTCATTTTAAGTATTGCCAAGGGGGCTATACTGACCACTGCCTGGAAACAAGAGCCCAGCCACGCATGGGGCTTTAACACAAACAAGCAGGAAAAGTGTCAGCTGGTGGAGAGCCCTTGATCAAAACAAAATTAAAGAAAAGAGTTAGCACATTGCTGGAATGCTGAAGTAGGAAGGCTATCTCTGACTTAAATCAAGAACAATCACTTTGGACTCAGCATTAGTAAAAATGTATCCTTGTTTAATCTTTTGATAAAATGGTAACCTGAAATGGCTTGTTTCCTTATGTCTAAACCCTCCATTTTGAGTATCTTTTCCAGACCCCAAATCCCATTACTGAGCTATCAAACACTGAGCACTTGCTTCCCTCCGACGGATCTGGAAGATATTACCAGGCTACACACCTGCATCTTTAAGGAATACATCACTACATGGGAGTGCAGAGGAAGGCAATGACATTAGTTAATTAATTTCAGCCTTTGCAACAAACAGCTGGAAGTCTCAGCTCCAGCACCTGAGTGCTACCAAGGCAGCCCCTGCAAAATGGATTGTTTGTGGGTTACTATTACCCTTCTCCATGATGTATTGTGAGGCACTCGCATTAATTTTGTTGTCTTGATAAAAGGAGATATCGGCACACTTAATCAGTATACATTCTCCACAGTAATTTTTACTTCTCATGGTTTGATTTTATCTTCCTAATATTACAAAGTTATTGTTGCAACTTGGTAATTACATTCTCAATTTGTTTGATATTGAATTTTCCAACAGGTTTGGAGATAGGTTCCTTATTCATATTAGGGGGTTAAGAGGGCAGTTAGATTGGCCACATGTTTCAGTTGTGCCAGGCAGATATATACTTACCTGTTGTAAATCACAGAACTTTTGTGTCAGGAAATTGGGTGAAATAATTAAGGAGACAGAACAGCCACAGCATTTCAACTGGCTTCTATGTGCTTGTTTCAAGAACTTTTGCTAGTTGTCTACAATCTGGTTTTACACATCTATTTCAACTACATCTTCCAACGATAAAAGTATTTCCTTCAATGATTTTTGTGAAAAAATCTATGAAACTTTGAAAATACATTTATATCTAATCATGTGTGTTTATTTGACTATGTCTTGTGTCTTAACTTTGAACTAGCTCATACTCCGCTGTAGTTTCTTTTAAACCTGCTCTCTGCAATTCTGTTTTCATGTCCTGAACTCTTCTTGAGAGCAGTCTTGCTATAAGCTGATTGATCCTTTGAATATAAGGGAAAACATGATGCTGATAAACTTTAGGAAGAATATTAAGATGGAACCTTATGCATAGATATGGTTTATACACATACGGAAATAAACAAAAGCAGAGGAAATTGTGTTTGCTGCTGAACTGTGAAAGATAACAGAAATAGCTGTGGGGAGGAATTATGTCATGAAGAAAGAACTGTCTAAGAGTTTAGCATTTAAAAAAAATTAAAAGAAGAAATCATCACCAGAAGTAATTAATGTAAGAGTCTTTTCCTGCTGGCCACTGAAAATACAGACACAAACCAATGTTTTTACCTCCTTCACCAAGTCTTTTAAAACTCTCTCTGTGAGAGGAGCAAGAGTTTTCCTTTATTAAGTTCTTTATATGAAAAATTACAATATTCTGGGATTTCTGAAAAGCATATCAACCACTTAACTCTTGTCCTATGAGCTAATGGCCTTTCCAGAACTAAGAATGACTACTTCTTGAGCCCAAGCAGCATATCAAATAATTCTGGGATACTAGCCATAACTGCAACCTGCAGGCTGTATTTCCAAGCCACATGAGTTGCTCAGAATATTTAGGAAAACACTGTTAATTCTGTACCCTTCTTCTCAGTTTGGTTTTCACAGGTCTGCAAGAAGGTCTCAGTAGCTGCTGACTGAGACAGTTGAGTCTACAGCTGCTGACAACATAAAAGACCACTGCCTCGTGGTTCTAGTCATCCTCATGAGATACTACTAGCACTAAGGTCCTTTTTACATATTGCCCTGCACCACCAAGCTAGTTAGTATTATAGTTTAGACAAAATTTTACATTAAGATTTAAAGGAAAGCTCATCTGCCATATTAACTACCATATTCAAACCAACAACTCCTTCCATTTCTAAAGCACACTGTATATAAAATTATATGTATACATAACATATACATATACAAAATTAAAATGTTCTTTTATTTACTGCCTCCCCACTTACTTGCATTAAGCTTCACTTCTTGGTTTGCCTATAAATGCTTGAGGGGGTTTATGAAACCAGCTGACATCTCAAGCCTAAACTGGAATAGGCAATCCTTCATCTACTTTCTTTAACATACAATGGTTTTATTTCTCTTATTTTTAAAGCAGGCTACACAGACTTGAACCAAACATCAAGGATCATTCCCTGAAGATTGAGTAAGTGGCAAGAATTGAAGACGTACTGTTATCCTCAAAGTTTCTTACTGAATAGATATAGCTAAAGACACTTCATTTTTGGATCAAGCTCCAAGTATTTCAGTGATTTATTGCTCTGGCAGCTCATAGCAACTTGTCATTTTGGCAACAACAGAAGTTCTGCCATTACCTTCAAAAGTGGCAGATGACCAAGGTTTTTTTTTATTATTATCATCTTAAACACACAAGAAACTGAGTTTGAAATTGTATTGGTTTAGAAAGCAAAACACCTTTCCCTCACACTAATAAGCTGCTTCTGTGTTCTAGGGGATTGTGTTTTGGAAATTCTTATTCTTAATATGTTTTTCCATTTACTCTGTTAATCTAAAGTTTTAGAGGTTTTCTTGCTCTTTGCATCAGGAACAGATTAGGAACAAAACAGTTTTCATTTTAAAATTCTACTGGTCTAAAAAAACCTATAGGTAAGTGTCTGCTTAAGCTGGTTGGACCTGTGTTTTCTTTAGGATAACTGTCTTTTGTTCTTTATTTCCCTTTTTTTCCACCACAAAGAAGTATTTCTGCTTACAGTTCTAATGACTTTTTCCTCAACATTAAAATATTAATTTCACATTAACTACAACAGTGTAATAATAAAATATACTCCTTTTGATTCTCATCAGTTGCTCTTACATATATAGCACTTCAGAGATTCCTAAAATACTTTCAAAGTATTGCCTTGCTTTTCCTCAGAGCACATTAGTTTAGCTAGGTTGCACCTCTGGCTTGCTGTATCTATGTTTCAGGTCTGACTGAGAAATTACAGAATGTGATCCAATAAACCTGTTTATATTCCATCTAAAAAAGCACAGTAACAAAAAAGAATGCTGAATTAACTGTGTCAACACATAACACCAAATTCCCTCGACCAGTACCAAAGAGCCACTATTATCAAGAGAAAACAATTTTAATAATCTGTAAGAAATCAAGAATAAAGATACTATTAAACACCAATGCTGAGACAAGGTAAAGTGGGTAAAGTGGTGTTTGTGGGTTTTGTTTTTTTTTAATTGTGCTCTGATCTGTATTAGACTTGAATTCATGTGTAATTAGGTTCCTAAACTGCCTAATATGGCCTTCTGTCTCCGTAAACAAGATTCATACTGCAATCTGCTCTGCATTTAACCTGGAGAAGCAGATGGCAGACCTTCACCATTTCACCCTTTTCACTCTTGTGCTTTTTGCACTATGCCAAGACAAGGATTCGGGCAGCTACACTCCAACCAAGAGAGGGTATCCGATTTAGCTTGTAGCAGGAAGGATACTGTTCATTTATTTTGCTGGATATCGGGTTTCAGCCAGACTGGTTCAGCAATTCAGTTTCTTTTGGCTAATTGACTTTGACTAATTTCTTCAGCTGACTAATACATGTGGCGGAAAAAAGAGTGATATACTGCAAAAGGAAACCTGAATAATTTTCATACTTCTTTCCACTGTTCCTCTGAGTAAACAGGCTTCTTTTACATCTCAGTGGGTTCATATTGACCTTGATACATAATTGGGAGTAAATAATAATAATTTCAAATATCTTTTTCATGCTTCCTATTTACCCAAAACTGAGAATTTACCTAGCTCTTTGTGATCCTAGATTATCTCTTTTACCCATACTGAATGGAGTATGTCAATTAACTAGTCCATTAAAAGCATTGCTTACAAAAGTGTCATGAATACACAGCTAAAGAAGCTAAAGCAAAACCCTATAACTTTCATAGAACAATGCAAGGAACAAAATTTCCAGATCCTGCCATTAGGAAAGTACAGGTTTTATGTATATTTTAAAAACTAAGATTATGAGACAAATTACACCTAACTCTTAATGAGTATTCATTCATTCCACCTAAGTCTGTAGCTGCCTATTGGCATAGAGAACTCAAAGGGGGTTTGTAAACTTCAGTGTGTGGATAAGCACATAAATACTGCAATAATGAATGCTAATAACCCACACCAAGAGAAATAGGAGAATTGACAAGAATTTAACAAAGCATGTGATTACACTGAAATGAATGTTTCTGCTCAATGAATTTCACTGAAAAAACACTGGATTTTGCTTGTTTACACCTGTTCGCTCTTCTGTTGCTTTATAGTCTGCTTTTGGCTCCGCTTAAAATTGCACAGGTGCCTGCAGTATGCTTAGTAAATCATAAACGCTATCAAAACACCTCATCGGTTTCCTTATTGTATAAGAGTGACACCACTGCCTCACCAGTTTATACGGAGATGAACATGTTCTCTGTCAAAATGTGCCATTGTTCAATTGCAATTTTATGCTCTTACACTCTGATCCTGTAAAGGTTTTAGCCTGCAAAACTGTAGATCAGATATGAAAGGAATAAACTAGTGTGTTCACATAATAAATATTAAGTAATTTGTACTTTTTCCCAGTTTAGACCAAATACAAAATAAATTTAACAAGTTCGAAGACAACTTCATGTAAATGAATGAGCTCAAATTAGTTTTGTGTGTTTTTTCCCAAACTTCTTACTGTCTTAATGTAATTATACGTGTGCAAAGTGTAAAATAATTACATTCCTGAAAAGGTTAGGAGGAGCAGTTGTGCTTTGTGTTGAGGAGTGGCTCAAATAAGCAGAGCTTTGCCTTGGATCAGAGGGCACACTAACATGGGGGTGTTGTGGTTGGTTCTGCTATAAACCACCTGATCAAGAGGAGGCAGATAGTCTTCTGTAGACAGTGGAAAGAAACCTCATGATCATGACTGGTACTCATGGGGAATTTCAACCATGGTGATATCTGCTGAGAGGGGAATAAGCTTGTGTGTGAACAACCCAAGAGGTTTCTGCAGTGTGTTGATGATCATTTCTTGATGCAAGTGATTGACAAACTGACTAGGGAGATGCTCTGCTGTACCTGTTAATCACACAACAGAAGAACTGGTCAAGGATCTGAAAGCCAAGGGTAGCTCGGGCAGCAATGACTATGAAACTATCAAGTTTAAAATATTCATAAAAATAAGCAAGAATAATAGTAGAGCTATAAAGAATGAAATTACAACCCTGTATTTAATGAGAATGGATTTTGAGTTGTCCAGGGATTTGCTTGGCAGAATCCCTTTGCAGGCTACTTTGCAAGGTAAAGAGGCCCAGCAAAGCTGCTTGATCTCCAAAGGCAACTTTGTCTATGCAGAAGACCATCCGTTTGGACATGCAGAAAGCAGAGCAAACATAGCAGGAGGCCAGCAAGGATAAACACAGACATCCTGAGTTTAAATGATAAAAAATAAGTACCCAGAAAGTGGTGGCAGGGATAAACTACTCCTGACAGATACAGAAATGTTGCCCTGCATGCAGGGATGGAGTTAAGAAAATCATAGCACAGCTAAAATTGGAAAAAGTGAGGGATGTGAAATCATAGAATCATTTAGGTTGGAAAAGAAATACAGAGAGAGGGACTTTATACTTCCATATATACTCAGGCAGTGAAAGACAGACTAAAGAATATGTGGCACAATGTTCAGTGGGACAACGGATCTCATGATGAAGGACATAGATTTGTCTTTCATCTAATGATGAAAGACCAAAGTACTCCAAGGCCCTTTCCCCTTAGTTTTCACTGGAAAGGTCTGCCCTCTGGCCTTCCATTTCCCCAAGCCTAACAGTGGTCTGTGGGAGTGAAGCATTATCCTCAGCAGAGGAAGACAGATTTATGGAGGGCGTGGGATCTGATGGGATGCACCCCAGTTCAATGTCACTACAAGATCACTTCTATCAACTTTGAAACATCACAGTGACAGAGGGAGGTTCTTAAGGACTGAAAATAAGCAAAAATTACTCACTGCTTCAAGAGCAGCAAGAAATATGGAGGGCAACACTGGCCAGCCAGCCTCACCTCAATACATGGGAAGGTTATGGAGAGAATTCTTGTCAAAGCCACCTCTGCTTAAGAGTGGAGACTGAGTTGTATGTTCTCCAGAGATCCCTTCGTACCTAAATTATTCTATGGGTGTGATTTGTCCCTGAAGCCAGCATTGTAAGCTTGTGCTCACAGGCAGAAAGAAGAAGTCCCAGTGGTTTCCAAATTAGAGATCAGATATGTCCACACTGTTCACTAGCCATGAGAAACTGTAATGTGATAGGTGAAGTAACAGAAGCATGTGATAAAAACCTTATGTTAGCTATGTTTGAACAGAGATGGTTGTATTTTCATGTTGTACATTGCTATTATTACTAATGTAAATACCTCTTAGAATATATACCTGTGACTAAATCTAATAATACTAAAAATATATCAGAATCCATCTTCCTTATTTGTTCTCCAAATGAAATTACTCCAAAGATCAGAAATTGCAAGTAAACCAAAGCAACAATAAATTAGAAATGTTTACATGGTGTGATAAGTAATAAAATAAGCCCTTTAAGAAAATATGTCTCTAAATTACAAGTTCAGGTTCTACATTACATAAAAAGGCGAGTAATTTTCACTATTAGAGTGCTAACAAATAAAACACTACAAATAGCTCATTCTCACATAAGTCCTTCTGAAGGAGCTTCATCAGCTATAGAAAACTAAACAAGTGCCCATATTTAATCCAATCTCCTTTGAACTTCTAATTAACTCAAAAAATAATGTGTTCACTCCATAGATCACACTGCATCAGCAACTCTGAAATGTTTGCTCCGTCTGCGAACGAAGCAACATATCAATAAACTAAGAGATGAGTCAATTGAAATTAATTACATGAAAGTTCGTTCCCAGCAAAATTTTCACTTAAGAGAATAGTCTATTTATGAGTGTTCCAGTTAAGTGAATTCTATTATAATAGTGTCCAAAGACTGTTTCTCTTCATGTTACTAATTTAGATATACTTTAAAGGCAAACTGCAATATATACTGTAAACACAAACACACAAAAAAATTAGATATTAACATAATCTTAAAATTTCAGTCAAATACAATCAATCAATCCCAATTTCACAGGATGTTTTGAAATTCCACAACATCCACCTTGTAACTGTAAAATATGTATTTTAATGCCTAAAGTTGAACAAATTAGATTGCTATTGCGTTTTATAAGAATAGGCTGTCTTGTATAGCATTATGATTTTCAACCTTATGGAATGTTATAAGGAAAAATGGACAATTTTTTTGTCAGAAGTTATTAGAAACCTTTCATTTAGAATGTCAATGGAGGAAGCAGTTTTTCAGAGTAATGAATAAAACAAAAGTCACTTCAAGTTGCAGGCTATACTCCAGGCCAGGCAGTAGTTCAGCTCAGGAATTAGGAAGGGCAGATGAATCTGATTGTAAAGTTAAGAAGGTACTAAGAAAATTTCTGAAAATAATTCTGAGTGCAAACAGACTTGGGTATGTGAGCAGAGACAAGACAAAATGACCAGTCTTTGCAAAGGAACATAGGGAAATGTTCATCAGAGAAATATCTGATTCATCTCTTCCATTTCTCCTTCCATTAACAACAGTCTGTCAATCTCCTCAATACCGGTGGTGTTTCTCTAGATCACATATTTGAATATATATTACAGTACTCTGGCCAGCTGTATTGAACTACAATTCCGGGATAACATGCAAAGCACTGAAATCCATTTAGGATATAATTTGTTTACGCTTAAAATGTGATTGTCTACAGTATGATCCTATTTTGTAGCTCTGTCATTTCATCTTCATTTCTTCTCAAGTAAATTGCTTATTCTCATGCTACAATCATAGATTCTGCCTGAGATCAGAGCTAACATTCTGCTAAAGCACATTTCCATTGAAGGTTTCTTGTTTTGTTCTCTTATACTACTTTTTCTTCTTTGAATTTCTCTCAGTTAACCAACTCCCTCTCTTGCATCTGTCAACTGCACAAGATCAGGACCAGCCACTTTCTTGCTCTTTATTCTCTTCAAAACAGACATTTCCTGGGTGATTCACAGAAGTGCTGGGGAACAGAAGAAAACCCTATCACCCTGCTTCTGCATTCCTCCCACGTCTTCTGCAGCAGAGCACTGTCACTGGGCTGACATTTGTGCAACAGAACAGCACAAGAATTTTGCAAAAGACTCCAGCAGGTTCCTTCATAATATCCCCTATTTTTTTTCCTGATGAGAAAAGTCTTACAATGAGCTTTGGGAAAAGAAGAAAATCATAGAATCACAGAATGGTTTGGGTTGGAAGTTCCAACCCCCTACCATAGTCAGGGACACCTTCCACTACAGCAGGTTGCTCAAAGCCCCATCCAACCTGGCCTTGAATGCTTCCAGGGATGGGGCATCCACAACTTCTCTGGGCAATCTGCTCCAGTGCCTCGCCACCCTCAGAGTGAAGAATGTCTCCCTGGTATCTAATCCAAATCTACCCTCTTCCCATTTAAAGCCATTACCCCATGTCCTATCATGGCATGCCCTTCTAAAAAGTCCCTCTCCAGCTTTCTTGCAGGCCCCCTACAGGTACTGGAAGGCTGCTAGAAGGTCTCCCCAGAGCCTTCTTTTCTCCAGGCTCAACAACCCCAACTCTCTCAGCCTGTCCTCATAGGAGAGGTGCTCCATCCCTTTCATCATCTTTGTGGCCCTCCTCGGGACTCGATCCAACAGGTCCATGTCCTTCGTATGTTGGGCGCCCCAGAGCTGGACGCAGTACTCCAGGTGGGGTCTTATGAAAGTGGAGTGGAGGATGAGAATCACGTCCCTCAATCAGCTGTCCACGCTGCTGTTGATGCAGCCCAGGATACAGTTGGCTTTCTGGGCCGCAAGCGCACATTGCTGGGTCAGGTTGAGCTTCTCATCAACCAACACCACCAATTCCTTCTCCTCAGAGCTGCTCTCAATCCATTCTCCACCCAGCCTGTATTTGTGCTTGGCATTGCCCTGACCCATGGGCAGGACCTTGAACTTGGCCTTGAACTTCATGAGGCTCACATGAGCTCCCCACTCAAGCCTGTCAAGGTCCCTCTGGATGGCATCCCTTCCCTCCTCCCTGTGTGTCAACTGCACTACACAGCTTGGTGTCTTCAACAAACTTGCTGAGAGTGCACTCAATCCCACTATCCATGGCATTGACAAAGATGTTAAACACCACCAGTCCCAATACCAACTGCTGTGGAACCACCACTCGTCACTGGTCTCCACTTGGACATCGAGCCATTGACCGCAACAATTTGAATTGATTTACTGCAGCAGCTATGACAGTTAAATGAATCAGTCTAGAAGCTCAAGTACTTTAATTCTTCTGGGATGCCTTTCATGGTTTTCCATGTATGAATTTTATGTTTCTGCTCACCACAAAACTCCTGTAGCTAGTGATTGAGTAATCATATTAGCAAGCCTCACAGATCTCAGGAACGGACATTCACTGCATTACCAAATTTAAACAAGCAATCAAACAAACAAACCAAACAACAAAGAAACAACTGAGTTCATGAAAAACAATTACATTTTAGGATTATTTTCATCAAGAAATCAATGCCTTTTCAGTTCTGCAAATTATTTCCTGGCATATTGCTTTTTTCAAAATTAACTTAGACTATTGCCATATCTTACAAACCAAGTGGATTTTGTGAATCTGCTGCAAAATGTCATGATCAACCTTTTGCTAAAGTGAATGCAAATTTCTTATACATTTCACTTTTATTGAACACTAGAAAGGTGAAATGTGAAAGAAGCAAAGCAACTTTGGGACTTCAGACCCTGAAACCAAAACAGTAAGAACACTATATATGTCCTTATGCAGTTATATAGCCATTTATAGTTGTCATGACAGCCCTTGATTCTTTTATTATTGTTATTACTGCTGTCCTCAGAAAGGTAAATGGGATGTGGGAATTTAAGTGTCAAGATCACTTTTGAAAATGGTATTTAATCATCTTCAAAAAAGAAATAGATATAAAATAAAACTCGATGTCTAGTAGAAGAGCACATGGAATCGGGATAGATAGCTTCTAATTTTGATCTTGAAAACTTTCTGTGCAGATGCTGCTTAACACAGCACCTAACCCTGCAGGAAGTTCAGCAGCTCAAGCCTTTATAGGGTTGCACAACTCAGTTGTGCATCCATAAACTATTCTATGTTCAACCACTAAGGAGCCTGAACAAAATGATAGCAGAGCAGTTGCTGTTGTTTCCCTCTCTTTGATGTTCAGGAGCTAATGATGTGTGCACTCCACAGGATATGGAAAACATAACTTTATTCTATCCTCTGCATGACAGAATTCAAAAAATTTCCATAGTACTCAACACTGACTTCAGAACTAAGCTGTTGGCAGTTTTTGCTGCTTCTGTTGAAGATGTATCACTGTGCAGGAAAAATATGAGATTCATTCACACCCATTTAATTTGTTTTGGTCAGGTCTTCATATAATGCCCATTAATTTATGTTAGAAAGATAAGGCCACTGCAATTACTAAGTTTCTATCCTTACAAGCAGTATAGCAGTTGCTGTGTTTACATGCAGTTCATGCCTGAGTAAGTATTGTTAAAGAAGAGCTTGCTAAATTAGTCCAGGGAATCACACAGCAATTTCATCTAATTGCCATTTGTCAGAACTTTATTACAAACACTGAATATTTTTAATTATATTAAGAAAGGGAAGATGTCAACTCACGATTTCATAATACATCAGAGACTCCACAAAAAGAATCAGTAATTCCATGATTTATCATATCAAACTATGCTCGCAGTAGCAAATATTGCTTGCTGTTGAAAATTACCATCAGTTAAAAAGAAAGCATTTGTTGCCTCTTGTGTTATTGTTTTATTATTTATTATATTTATTATTGTTTTAAATATATCAAATTTGACCTCATGATTTCCTTTCTCTATGTTCAGCTGTACAAAGAATGCAGACAGCTAGCTTTACTAAATACTGAATTTTTAGACAGTTCAACTGAAGTGATATGAATTACATGAAAGTGCAGCATCATTAACACCTTTTTCACCTGTGTTTTAAAAGAAAGCTGCTGTAACTGAAACTTCTGCATTGTATGTACTCTTAAAAATCCCAATGGATTAGATTGAGAGCCTAGGGGATTTAGGCAGAGAAGTGCTTTTTCTGGATTATGATCAAGTTAATGGGAATGACAGGCATCAAGCAGGAAAAAGATCATACAGTACATAAAACCCATGCATTGCTGCATCCACTACTGACATTAGCCTCATACCCTAGCCATTTTTTCTGACCTATATATTTCTTACTGAATCATAAGTTTTTAAGAGGAATTGGCATGCAGATGTATAATTAATACACAGCAGTGCATTAAGGTATTGCACAGTTGGGTCATTTTTTTATTTTTAACAACACACAGTACTGAACTGACATAATGCCCTAGTAAAATTCTCTGAAAATATACTAGAAGGTATTTCAATGTTCATTTCAGGGTTATTTGACACTGTACCTGGTAGGAAGTGTAAATTTGGAACTAGTCAGGCCTGCGATCCTGCAGACATAGGAATAGATCTGTAGCTCCGACTTTACGGATGACAACCCAATTTACACAGTAATTTCAGTCACCTTTTCCTCACATCCTGAAAGTTTAATAATTAGTATATTCTGCAGTAAAAGATTCTGATGGGTTCAGTTTGGATGTGTGGATTTTAGTTTATGAGTTGATGAAACCACCTTCAAAATGCAAATGCTTCATGCAGAAATTATTTATAAATCACCTCCCAGTCAGTAATGATTGTAATGAAGTAGTAATTAAACAGTGATACTGCTCTGTGGAGATCATCGCACTGCTCTGTTGAGACACTTGAGTTTGGAAACAAAGTTTACATAAAAAATCATGGCTATCTGTCTTACAAGTATTCTGTTAAATAAGCAAGTCCACATTTAAACTCTTCAGGATTAAACTCTTCAATTTCTCTGCGTGGAGGAGCTTGATAATTCAAGGCAATCTCATACACTTCCCCCTGCCCTGGAATATTGTCCACTGGCAGAAAAGACTGTTCCTGACATCAAGATAAAGAGCCCCACGTGAGACAGGGATCCACTTTGCTTCAGTTCATTTGATAATGAGGTGGCAAGGTACCTCATCATACCCTAATCTAGAAGTGTGCCCAGGCTCACTGGTGTTGTGCCTCGGTATCCTGTTTACACCACTTCATTCTGTCACTGCCTGGGCTTCTTGGCCCCTGGGAAAGAACTGGCTCGGTGGTGCCACTGGCCACACACTGGACCACACGTCCTGGCACAGGCACTGCAACGTCCCATCCCACTGTGGGCTTTTTCAGCTTTGAAAAGAAGCTGAGCAGAGGCAGAGCTTGGCATGTGAAAACAAGTTTCATTAAATTTGCAGCTTCTCTACTATTTTGCCCTCCTTCCTCTGCACTTCTCAAACATGCAGGAAAATAAGCTCAGGCATTTCATTCAGCATCTAGCATTCATTTCCAGGCAGAGGAACACTTTAAGTGTAATTACTGCATTACAGAAGAGACACTGAAGCCATACCTTTCCTCTCAACTGCACTTTTCAAGCACCAACTGGTCTAAATAATGGCTTTGATGTTTATTGACTACCTTTATGCCCATCGCTGATAATTTAGTAAAACAGTTCCCTGGCACACAGTTGTTTAGGTTTTCTTTCAGCTTTCTGAAAGAAATTATTTTATCTCAGGGTGGGGGAGAATGTAACATTTTGCCATATAACTTCACGGAAAGGAATATGAATAGCAACTAAACAATTTCTCTAATATATTCTGCCTTTGTTTCCCTTTTTTAAGGACATAGGCCTCTAGTTCATTATGACTTCTTTTACTAAAAGTTGACTCATTTTAACATTTTATTTTTTACAGGAACAGTACAGAAAATAATAAGGGAGAGAATACAGAGGGGAGCGACAACAAAATTAACCTCATTAAAATGAGATGCATGTCACCATCTTTACTGAAGTATTGTAGGATGAAAAATAGAAATCATAATTACTACTTAAAATGTTAATGGTTCACCTGAGTCTACCATTTTGCTGTTCACCGAGATTACTCAAATTAAGCTACATCTCATATGAGACAACTTTTTTAAGAAATCCCAAGTGCAAAGGCCTCAACAAGCAACTTTCTCATAGACTGAAATAAAGCCAAGATCTATTAAAAACATATATTACTATAGACCAAATTACAATCATATCCTATGCAGACACAAAAAGGGAGTTAGCCTGTTCCTGCGTGCCCATATAAATGTGAGCTGTGTTCCCTCCTCCATCCAAAACTGTGTCACACTCTCCTTGGTCTCATGTTTAATACCTGCATTCCCACCCTGCCCTTCCATTTTGCTTCCTTCTCCCGTAACGTCTGATACTTCTCCATCAGCCTTGGGGGCTGACTGGCTTTCACCTTTCCTTGCCTTTTCTCTTATCCCTATAACAGTTTCTTCCCTTTGTATTTTTTTCCATTTTTACTCTTCACATTCCCTTTGGTCTCGCTTTCCCCTCTTATCAGACCGTATATGAACTTTGCCGCAAGCATGGTTGTATGAAATGATTTTTAGTGTTGCCAGCAGCTGGGAGAGTATTGCTTTAATGATCCTTCATGTGAACCAGATTAAAAGCCTCGAGCAGAAGTGACCTGTAGTCCAGAACAAACCTTCTGATACAGTCATCATACTCCACACCTTAGCTTTTCCATACGTAGCGTCTACATACAACAGGGCATAAGAGACATTGTATATTGACAGAGGTAAATTGAATCACTTTATCTACACTAAATTTATAGCTGTATATGTCATCCTTGCATATACCAAACCCATTTTTTTTTTAGCAGTTTGGTTTCATGGAGACCGATCAAGAGCTTCTCATCTGCTTTCAGAGAAAACAGTATTTTGTCAGTCTTCCATTTCTGAGGATACACTCCTGCTCACACAATTCCCTGCAGGCACATCTAGCAGTATCATATTTTCCCACAACCTAGCAGAACCGGAAGTGACCATGCCACATCATTCATTTGTAAATCAGAACATTAAACTTTTCTCAGCTGATACATCAAAGGATTTACAGAGCAGAGAACAAAATAACTCCAGTTGCAAGCATTCCCCTAAGGACCGAAACACCATGTGTTAGCAGATACAAGATATTTAAACAAATGTAAAAAAGGATAATGGTGCATAAAATCATAATAACTCAAGATAAGCACCAAATTAACACAAGTCTTTTATAAATTAGCTATCTTTATAAAAAACACTCCATTTACTAACAGCTCAGAGTCTATACCCCGTTTCTGACACCGAACAATGGTTTTAATTTCCCGGGAGGCCCTCTCTCTCTCTGCTCAGTTCAATAGGACACCTTGGCAGCTCTTGCTCTGCTGGGGTTATGACAGTCTTGTTCAGGCAAACAGCAGAAGCCTGAGCAAGAGAACCATTTTCTGCAGGTAAATACTGCTCTGTATATACATGCAGTTTCAGCTGCCTTTTACTTACAGGATTCCTGTCATTTGCTACGTTTGCAAGGAAAGCTGCTATAAAAGAAAAGCTAAATTTAGCAATCTTTTCAGACTGTTAGACAGCCATTTTTATAAGGCAGAAAATAATTTCCTTCAGATGATTTTCCTAATAGTGCTGTAGTTATTTCCAAATGAGGAGCGCGGTGGATTTTGATCCCTTATACTTAATTGGATGGCTGAGGCTAAAAATATTCCCAGTGGTCAACCACGCCACAGTGTAAGATTACATTAAATATGCCAATCACTGGGTTCAGGCAGAAGGGCATAAAGAGCAGCAGAACTTAAGTTCTATTATTAATGCTAAATTGACTGTCGCATCAGAATAACAATACTCCACGAGTTGCTTGAAATAATAATGCATTTGCTAATATGAACCCCTAGTAATATGATTAGGAGGTGATGAAGTATGAAGTAATGCCTGAAGTGAATTCACGATAATTTCCTGTACTAAGCCACACTGAAAAACTTATGTTCATAAACTGATCAAAAATACTGCATTCTTAATAAATTCCATATGTACAAACATATATAAATAAAATGGAAACATTTATTAAAGGTTCCTTATTCAATTTTTAAAATAGCTTGGTAAGTCTATCAAATACTATGTGGAAAGAGCAGAGAAAAAAGTCATTAAAACACAATCATTACTTTAAAATGTACAACAGTTTTGACTGACATTGCAGTACGAACTGTGGTATGGCACATCAACTTTTGGAAACAGTGTGTTCAGGAGAGGTAATGGCAGGCTTCCTAAAACTGTGTTTAAATGTGCAGTCACATGCCAGGGCCATAGCGATGCTTTATATCAGAGCTTTACGAAAACAAGTATATACAAAAGCTATTTCAAACCCGTATATTCTTAACAGAGAAATACATATCAATGCAGATAAATTTTCTAACAACATGCTATAGATTATTGTAAGTGTTCCATGCAGTAGTTTCATTTATTAGCATACCAGTAATACTTATAGTTGACATGCTGAATGTGTAAGCTTCTGTATTGCTAAAAACAATGGTATGTCTTATTATGGAACTTGAGAAAGTTTTTTTTTTCTTAATTAACTTTCCCTTCACCTCCCTTCTTAGTATAGTGAAGATCTGTTAACTGCACCTCTTCTTGGGAGCTCAGAGCGTAGGCAGGAGGTTGGCGTTTCGTTTTCCTGGGTAAACTGGGCAGCCTGAGGAAAACAAAACCACTGCGTCTCTCTGGCAAGTCACTTGTCACTTGGCTCATACAGCAGCCCGATCATGCTTTTGCACTTAGTTACCTAAGGTTGATCTTCTCTTGTATACTTTTTATAAGGAACAAATCTTTCTTAAATAATATCATGCAATACTCCAGAGAACTGTTTTAGGCTGAATACGAGAGGCTTCTCCAAAACAAACCTCCTGAATGTATAACTTTGGTTGGAGACTTTTCTTTATACCAGCTGGACCAGAAGACCAAGTTTTGAAGAGAAACTAAGACAGATTCCTGTTATCTCATAGAAGAAATAAGAAGAAACATTGCCAAAATACACAAGCTTTTGTATTCGTGCTCTTTATACTGCTTACTTTCTGTTAAAGTAGTAAGTTTTATTAATATAAATTATTTGAGATGGTCTGACGAGCTTCCTACTCATTTAATGAAGCACTAACAGAAATGTGTATTCAGCATGCTAATGGGCTAATTATCAATAGCTATTCAGAAAAATGCAATTCAAATTGATAAAAGCAATCTATATCTACATATATATAAATTTGTTCTTCTCCTGTATGATTTAAGACACTTTATTTCATTATTTTCTGTGATAGTCAAACAACTGAATTCAGTGTACAAAGAGAAAAATGATTGCTAGGTCTATGACCCTTGATCACAGACCAACTTTAATATATAGGTAGTTGCCCCAGGCAAGAAAATCTAGATAAAAATTATTTAATGCTAGTGGGCTGCAAGACTGAACTAATTTTGGTTTGCCTAGGGCAGTAAAATCTTGAGACTTCCTATTTTATGACTGTCATCTTCCTATTCACAACAATAAATGTACAATAAACTACTTGCTTTGCATTAAAATACATTTATCAGGATCAGAAGTTTGGTTTTGACTGTTTTTCAGACTGAAACATGAATATCTGTGTACTGGTTTTGTCTGGAATAGGTTTAATTTTTTTCGAAGCAGCTCGTATGGTGCTGTGTTTTGAATTTGTGATGAAACAGGGGTATTTAGCTATTGCTGAGCAATGGTTACACAGCATCAAGGCCTTTTGTATTTCTCAAACTGTCCCATGAGTGAGAAGGCTGGGGGTGCACAAGAACTTGAGAGGGGGCACAGCCAGGACAGCTGACCCCAAATGACCAAAGGTGTATCCCATACCATATGGTATCGTGCTCAGCAATAAAAGCTGGGGGACAGAGGAAGAAGAAGGAAGGGGTGGACGTTCAGAGTAAAGGGCATTTGGCTTCCCAAGTAACCATTATGCGTGATGGAGCCCTGCTTCCTGGAGGTGGCTGAGCACCTGCCTGCCCATGGGAAGCAGGGAATGAATTCACTGCTTTTTTTGCTTTGCTTGCGCATGCAGCTTTTGCTTTACCTATTAAACCGTCTTCATCTCAACCTATCTTGTTTTGCGTTTTTACATTTTCGATTCTCTCCCCCATCCCACCAGGGAAAGAAGTGAGTGAGCGGCTGGGTGGGACGCAGCTGCCAGCCAGGGCTAACCCACAGCAGTCAGTGTAACACTGCTGCTCACAGCTTTCTCTGAGATGTTTCTTTTTTAATTACAAATTATGACATTGTATCTCTTCAGATACTAAGAGAATCTTTTTAAGCATGTTTTTTAATTCAAATAAGAAATTAAAATAAATGGTCCCAGAAACTTTGTTTATCCCCATTTTAATACAAAGGGAACCCATTTCTCTAAGACCATTCTGTTGATCTTTTATACTGCAGAAACAAAAGTCTGATGGAAAGTTTGGTAAAAGCTTGATTGTTCCTAGCTGAAAGGAAGTTCAGCTGATCATTCTTTCATCTTGCAGCAGTAACATTTTTTTTCGACATACGATCTGGAAGAACCTGTCTTTTATGCTTTCCACTACAGTGCTAAAATGTACAGTTATGAGAGCATAAAGACGACTTTGGTATTCACATTTTTACCAAATGCAAGCAAGGTAAAAATGCTGAGAAGGCTTCTCATACCTGTGAGCATGCAGAGCCATGAAATACTCTATTTATGCCTAAGAATTTTTAGTGGTCAACACTGGATGTTATCTTTTTCTAGTTCAGTGAAAAAAAGCCATGCACAGACAGATTGTCTCTGAAGAAGGAGAATAAACTGGAGATACTTGTTACTGTGAAACATGTAATTGAACACCACAGGAAAGATGATCGTTATAGAAATTGTTAAAATAGAACTCTATTCTGCACACCTTTTATCTACTAAATCACACTGTGCTGAGAAGCACCTACTGGCTGAGCCTCACATAGATCCCTGAGGCACTTCACAAATGAGCAAGTCGCAGTCAGAAGCAGTGGAATGTGAGTTCCTGATCAGATGAAAAAGCCCTAAGCTGCAAGTCCTCCTCTGAGTTGCATGTTTGGTTCATCATTCAACCACTGATCAACCTGAACCCTTTCAGAGCTGTGATAAGGTATGAAACATATGGCAAAAGATCACAACATAAGGTTCTCATGTTACTTTATTTAATATCTAAAATCATGCCCTTGAATTTGCATTGGAACTGAATGGAAGGAACTTATTGCATAAGATTAGGGACCTCTGTTATGATCATCCATGTTGCTGATGCAGGTCCCAGGAAATATTAGGAAGTCACTAATCTAGCACCCCTGACTCCATCAGTGGGGTTGCAATGATCCCTGCACACCAAGGAAAGCATCTCTGACTTCATACAATTCTCTAAGTCCATCTTCTCATGAATGGATCTTTGGTTTAAGTTTTGCTAATCATGGTTCTCAATGTTACTCTTCTCTAATTAACTACTGGGGAAATCACTATTTGTCACATTTTTATGACAGAAGAATAATATATGACAAAATGGGTATAATAACCTTTATACTAAGTGTGGTCTGTACAGTAATGATCAACAACCCTATTTATATATGGGGTCTAAATACTATGCAATTTTATTTTTATTTTAGGTAAAACAGTATCTACTGTTTTTCCATATCACATACTTTTTGAAATCTATTTTTATCTTCTATATTTAATTTGAAATAATAATTTTAAAAGATGCCTAACCAAATCTCTAAGCTTCCTAATGCATCATTAATAACAATAGCACAGAAGCTCAGCAGTGTACAAATAATCTAAGCTAATAAATAAATAAATTTTCTTAGGTTTTGGGTTTTCTTGTATTGCAAGGGCTGGTCTAGGAACTTGTGTCATATCCACTACACTGATATACCTTAAGCAATAACCTGCCTTAACCTAAGTATAGGAATAAACCAGTAGTGACAACACCAAAATAAATTCTGGTTGAGAAGGAAGGTGACTGCATTCTTACTGTAGCGTTTATTGGTACAAGTATGTGGGCAACATTTTCCAAGCCAATCTGTCAAAACCAGCCAGCTCTCCCCACCCCTTTCCCATATCCACCTCAGCTAACCTAAGACCAACTGTGCTGGATCAGACTAACCATCCGCTACTTCAGTATTCTGGCTCAGGCAGTGGCCAATAACAAATGTCTAGGGAGAAGTATATGAATGGAGCAAGCATTCCATGATAAAACTTCCCTCATACTCCTTCCAACAACTGCTCAGGGACTTCATAATTCATGGGCAGTTTCTGTGTATTTAGCAGTCATCAGGGGTTTTTTGTCATGATTTTGTTGGGAATTTTAGACCCCCTTTCAGTACACATAAAGTTCCATGGACAAAGTCTTTTTTTTTTAATGTAGATTAAGCTTTGATTAGATATTGAAAAAAACAGTGAGAAAAGAATTTTTGACGATTTTTAAATATTCTGAATATGGACTGCAAGTTGCCTCTGGTCACCATGCTATAGTCTATCAGTGTGGAATTAATGACCATGGTCTGCTTCTTAAATGTAGTCTGCATTGGGAGGTTTGTGCAAAGTCTTCTTATGTGAATTACAATTTTCTGGCAATTGCATGCTGGCTCTCTCTGTGAATACTGCTGGTACGGCATTAGCACACCTGAAACCAGCACTAATAAAGCATCTTCAAAGACTGGCTGAGAGCCGGTGGATTAGTCAGCATGCAAAGGCAGGGGCTCTGAACTGCTTTCTGCCCCTCTCCAAGACACAGAACCAGCTAAGCCTCTTGATTTCAGAACTATGTGAGTTCAGTGACTAAACTAGGTAGAAAAAGTATCTCATTAGTGTCCTTAAAAGGCTCTGGGCTAAGTTGTTTTCTTCTCTTTTCAAAGTCTAAAAGTGAAGTACACTGTCTCACATTTACTGTATATTAACATCGTCCTCAAAGACAGCCAGTATGAGGTACATTCACACGCTACCTGGAACCAACATCCCCATATAAACAAGTCCTTAGTAAATCCTTATCTACACAATTAAATGCAGCCATTTCATTTACCAGAAATGAAACTGAATTATTCTCCCATTTACAAAAAGGCTGAAGAGAATTATTGGATGGTGAACTGCTGCTAACACCATGGATTTTCTGCTGGCCAAGTTACAGTACTGTCACTCCAGAGATACCAGTCGAGCTCTGTTCATAGACAACTCAAGTTATTTATGAACCCTTTTTATTGTAAAAATGTTCTTCTAAGTGCAAATAGTCTGAAAAAGTAGTGTTGAGAATGGATCCTTGTAATCAGAAATATTAAAGGCAAAAAAAGAAAATCTGTACATTCACCTACACTGGAAGTTTAAATGAGTTCTGTTAGACTTCAAGGAGAGGTGACAAGTGAAGGGAGATAAATACAGTGTCCAAATAATTTATTAGCGCTAGCCCAAGTAATTCAAGAAAGGAACAAAAATATTTATAGAAGAAATAAGAAACTGAGTCTTCTTTTGGATGTTTTTCTTTTATGGTGTACTGAAATAATATCATAGCAGACTGAAAGTCCATCAAACCTGACTCCCCCTACCTTTTCCCCTTTCCTCATTAACTATATTTAAGCTGAGCTGTAAAATGGAATGAGTGTAGTTTTATTGTTAAATGTGCAGATGGTTTGTGTTGCTTGAGTAGGCATTTTATATTTTATTTCATAGCTAAAAGAAACTAAAAGCATTCATCTATTTTAATTAAAAATGTATTTTTGATCTTATGCCGTAAATTCCTTCAGATTTTATATACTCATGTAATTTATGCATCACTAAGGAGGTATCATAGTCTTTTGTGTCAAGGTCTGTGTGGGAAGAATTTTGTTATCAGATTGAAGCCATTACCCTTTCAAAATTGCTGTGGACCTTCATCTCACTGTGTTTGCTATGTGTGCAGACCAACTCCCTATCTTAAACTGAAAGAAACCAATGACAAGTGTTTCTGGATATTTTCTGACAGCTAATAAGCTTCTTAAATGAAGTATTTTACATCCACATTTCATAAGGCACTAGTCTGCATTATAGTATTTGTTGTATGCACGCATTTCTTTAATTTTAAAAACTAAGTCTTTGTTGCTGCAAGAAATAAGTAATATGAAGCCATAACACCTGGAACTGGCTTCCAGAAATTGCTGTATATAGACCTGGTTAGAAAGGAGAAGTGACATACATGTATTTTTACAGTAACTGGGTTTTTTAACAACAATAATTTCCTAACATAATGGCATGGAGCTGTTAGCTCCAAGAATATATTCTCTCAGTTCACACAAACATGTAACACTTCAATTTTAGTTTTATAGGAGATACAATATTTATCTTTACAGGAGTGTGAAGTCACCTATTTGCTTTCAGAAAATAAGTATGAGTGAGCATACATACAATTAAGGCATTCACAATAACTTATCAATATATCGACTTGGACAAACTCTCTCTAGCTGAGTAATTCAGTTTTGACACCCATTTAATATTTTGGCCACTGCTGAGATTCCAACAAGGGTGTTAATTAGTGCCAATTGCGAAGCTGGTTTCTGTGCTACAGCCATCTGTCTTACAGAGACTGAATCACTTAATTATTTTAAGGTATAATTTTAGATGTCTAAAATCATTTAAGACCAACCATTCATTATTTTAAAAGAACACAATGTTGCAGTCAGATACTAAAGAGCGTTTTTTTGCAGATAATATGGTTTAAATGAGGCACACTAGTAGTGAAGTAGAGCAATTACACTAACAACCATATAGTAAAAGTCAGAGATGAGCAAAACCAAGTTTGTCTAAGAGTACCCATAAAATGCAAATTTGCAGAAAAAAACCAAACTCAAAGAGTACTTTTTGTTTAGAATTCGAAAATTTCCTGAGAGAATGCTGAAACTTAATTTTGTTATATGGCTTTTATGTGCAATTATTTTGAGGGGTGGAGTAGCCACACTGCCTATCGCCTTGTCGCCAGATCCAGAGACCTTCTTTTCCCCCTGCAGGCACTGAGTAGTGTTAAACAGGGCTCGGCAGGCATGGGCCAGCCCCCAGCACATTGCAGTGATTTGTGCCTCCTTAGAATTGCCAGGGTGACAAAATACTTTTCCTAAATATTCCACTAATTGTTCAGGATTCTGCAGTTGTTCAGGGGTGAAGTTCCAAAGCACTGGAGGTGCCCACTGTCCTCAGTATTTGCCCATATTATCCCACACACACTGCCTCTCATAAGTATTCAGCCTTGGGGCAGGTCTCTGGATGATATTCTTAAATTGCTTACTAACCTTTGACAAAACCGAGACAATATTCCCAAAAAATACCAGTAGAAGTATCTCAACTATCCAAGGATGTTCAAGACACTGAAAAGTTACTGCAGTGAAGGAGAAAACACCACAGAAGAAGGTAGTGAAGGTGCCATACTGTATTTCCTCCATAAAAAAACCTCTCAAGAGGAAGAATTATAATTGCTAAATGTTTCCACGAGATGATACCCAAGGAACAGTAATGGCTTCAGTACAAAGCTGAAATACCAAATAAAGCTCAAGGCCAGTGTTTTAATAAATCTCCCAGGCAAAACATTACGAATCACTGCAGACCACAGCAAATGGCAAAACACAACACCAATCTTTAACACGTACAGCAAAAAAAAGAGCATGGCGCTAGTCAGATAAACAAAGATCAGAAGAGAGAATAGATGAATCATGACCCACAACTGTTAAAAAGTAAAAATTCCTTAATACATTCTGTTTAATAAGTTATTATCTCAAACCCAGCCCCAGCCAGCAACCGAGCACTACCCAGCCGCTCGCTCACCCTCCCCTCTGGTGGGATGGGGGAGAAAATCAGAAGAGCAAAAGTAACAA
Source organism: Gorsachius goisagi (assembly GCA_018403395.1). Classification (NCBI taxonomy): domain Eukaryota; kingdom Metazoa; phylum Chordata; class Aves; order Pelecaniformes; family Ardeidae; genus Gorsachius; species Gorsachius goisagi. Next base: position 60,995 of record BOSO01013717.1, read on the forward strand.
AACTAGTGCATCAAGGTAAGAGCAGCTTAATGATTGAAATAAATTAAAATAATAAAATAACAACAACAATAATAATAAATTGTAATGAAAAGGAAAACAACGAGAGAGAGAGAAAGAAAACCCAGGAAAAATAAGTGATACAGGCACTCACTACACACTGAACAATGCCCAACCCATCCCCGAGCAGTGATTTCTGCCCCCCTGCCAACTCCCCCGTTTCTATACTGAGCCTGACATCATATGGTATGGAATAGCCCTTTGGCCAGTTTGGGTCAGTTGCCCTGGCTGTGCCCCCTCCCAGCTTCTTATACACCCGGCAGAGCATTAGTAACTGAAAAGTCCTTGACTGCTGTAAGTCCTGCTCAGCAACAACTAAACCATCAGTGTGTTATCAACATTCTTCTCTTACTAAATCCAAACCACAGCACTATGCCAGCTCCTAGGAAGAAAATTAACCCTACTACAGCCGAAACCAGGACAACACTAGTTTTATACAGTAGTGGGAGAGTATGTAATTATAACATACTAATGATATGCCACAATAATATAACTGAACCATACATAAAAAAATAAAATTAAAACTTTAAATGCATAACTCAGTCCTGGCCCTGGGTATGTAGTATAAAATGCATTTATCTTTATTTGGTTTTTGTCTTTCACTCTCAGTCTTTCCTTCTCACCCCTCCCTTTGCACTCTCTGGGTCTGGTGCAATGGAATGGAACCTCCCCCTACAGCCCACCACAGCAGTGAACTCCCCACACTGATTTGATCCTTCCAGACAGAGAAGTTATATCAGGCACATACTGCCCATCCTTTAAATGGATAACTTTTACACTATAAACACCAATTGCTGGTATTTTTATCCTAATATATACTAATATCCTAATATATACCTAATTATACTAATCAAAATGTCAAGGAAACAAGATAATATGCTCCCAAGGTTTTACTGTTCTTTTTACATGAAATAACCAATGTCAATGCATAGTGGACACATACCATATTTTGCTGCATGAAGTAATGTTTCAGAGACATGATGAAAAACTACTGCAGCTTTTCCCATGCATTAATTTGTGATTTGCAAACAGAGCCATTAGGAAATAATTACATTACTTGGAAGTACTAGAGACTGAAGAAAAAATGGTATTGCTAATTCTGTAGAGGAACAAAATAAGATGTGATTTACCAAACTCACTCTCCTCTTTTATCTGAAGATAGGTGGCACCAAAGGGAGTCCCCTTAACCTTTTTAAAATCAATTGAAAAGTAACATGTATTACAAAGAGAGCTTTTATCTCTTGTTACAGTAATAAAAAACATCTGTGGCTGAGTTTTAGGAACTCCAAAGCCAATTAGAGATGATGCTATGGGACACTATATAAAGCAATAAGAATTTCCTAAAATAAAAACAGAGTTTAAAATTTTAAACAATGAATAATTTCATACAGTCAACATAATAATTAGCCTATTTCTATGTAAATCAATTCATAATTATTAATATCTCTTCACTCCTGAGTACAATTTTGCAGAAAACATTTTTTCCAAAACATTGCAGAGGGGGAAAAAAGAGTTATGAATAAGTACCTCTCTTAACCTCTTTTGTTAAATTAGATAAATGAGGGGAAATTAAAATCTGTAATGAAATATGGAATGCCAAAACAAAAACTCTGACAAATGAAGAAAGATTTTTTGATACTGAATTAAGTGGACTCAGGCTAAGCATAGACCACTATAATCTCCTTTTTCTCCAGGGTCAGAAGCTGCTCATATAAACATGACCCTTCTATTACAACACATTGGTAGGGTTATTTGGATAATTTTGTGACAACTAGTATTTAAGGATTTTGCTCTGTTCTAATCATTTAATAATGCTCTGGCCTGTAATGTTATTCCCTGGACTTCATGCCTGAAGTAATCCTGTTGAAGGCAAGGGGTTATTTTATAGTACAAAAAATTAACCCCCATGTCACCATATAAATTTACATTTTCTTATTTGCATAGCACGTCTTTCTACTTTGCCTGAAGCATATGCAGAGTTTTATAGCTCACTGCACACCTCACAGCTGTCTGCAG
>BOSO01013718.1:0-26103 GCA_018403395.1 Gorsachius goisagi
AACTCTCTCAGCCTTTCCTCATAGGGGAGATGCTCCAGTCCCTTTATCATCCTCGTTGCTCTCCTCTGGACACTTTCTAGGAGTTCCTCATCTTTCTTGAACCGGGGAGCCCAGAACTGGACACAGTACTCCAGGTGGAGTACTCATACAGACTCTGGAAGGAACAGGCAAGCAAGAAAACCTTCAGGGCACTCATTCCTTTTGCCCTGCTGAAAGATACCTCCTGGACGTAACACCAGAGGAGAGGAAGGATGATGCCAGGAGGAAAGCATCTGGGGTTGTTCAGCCTGGACTGGGGTTGTTCAGCGTGGAGAAGAGGAGGCTGAGGGGAGACCTTATCGGCCTCTACAACTGCCTGACAGGAGGCTGTAGCGAGGTGGGGGTTGGCCTCTTCTCCCTGGTAATGGGCGATAGGACAAGGGGGAATTGTCTGAAGTTGCGCCAGGGCAGGTTTAGGTTGGACATTAGGAAAAACTTCTTCACAGAAAGGGTTGTCAGGCTCTGGAATGGGCTGCCCAGGGAGGTGGTCGAGTCCTCATCCCAGGGGGTATTTAAAAGAAGGGTAGATGAGGTGCTTAGGGACATGTTTTAGTGGTGGGATGGCAGGGTTAGGTTAACGGTTGGACTTGATGATCTTAAAGGTCTTTTCCAACCTAGATGATTCTATGATTCTATGAAAGCAGGGCTGCCCTGTGGAGAGGCTGGGCTTGGTCGGGCAGCCGATGGAAGCAGGTTGCATACAGATACACAACCTATGACCGACATGAGGTCTGCCATTTGTTCCTAGCTGGTTTTTTTAGGATACAAAGTCAAATTCCCTTTTAAAAAATGCATAAGGAGAGCACAAGCAAAAATGGTAGGAGAAACCTCCAGAATTACAGGAACACCCTTCCTGCAAACAGCCAGAAAACCCCCAGGAGAAGCAGAGAAGCATTACTACCGGGCAAACATCTTCATTCTCACATGCAGTTTGGGTTTAGGATTATGGTTTTATGGGTTAAACACATACCAGGTTTAGCTGAGCTGGCTATGAAGTGTTCAGTAAAAATCTCCATTAGGAAGGTGGAAAAAAAAAAAAAAAAAGAGGAAAATTGGCTAATTTAGACTCAAAAAGCATAGAAAGAGCGGTCAAAGAAAGAGGCAGTAAGAAATAATGAAAGGAAAACCATGACACAGAAGAAATAAAGCATAATACAAGGAAACGAAAAATTAAGTGAAACAGATGCTGAGGACAGTTCAGGAAAAGATAAACCATGAAAAAGTAGAATGAAAACTGGAAGGGAAAGATAAGAGAAAGAGGAACGTGCCATGGCAGAGCAGTTGAATGGCAGTTGGCAAATAGATCATTTATCTAATCTCATCCGTATTTGTCAAATAATTTATTTGATTAATACTCTTTTGCGGTCTTCAACCAGCTATGGAGCAGATCAAATATCATTTCATAAATATATTATTAGATTAATACAGGTAAAAATCAAATACGGTCAACATTTTTATCTGCTGCTTAAAAGCTCTGGTTGTAAGTTTACACTTCAAAAATGTTAAAATAGAAAGCAGATAAAAAATTACAATTAGATAAAGAGTGCTCAAAGCACAATCATTTTGTTTTCCCTATACCAACATAAAGTATAGCGGCATAGCACATCTTGAAAGACAGGAGACAAGACGTTTCTACCTCTTCCCTTCATCACTCTCCCACAAGGAACCCCTCTCCACAGGCAGTACTTTTTGTCTTGGGTTTTATTTTGTTGCATATTTCCCCCACAATCAACTGGTTTACTCTATAAAGCTTTTTTTACACCAAGAAAACCTGGGAAGCTCCAAGGGCAGCCTAGCAGGAAGGGAAATTTGGGGTGCGCCAGCAGCAGGAGGGGCAGCAGGCTCCAGGCCAGTCTCCAGCCTGGAAGCAAACATTTAGGTTTGTGAGCTGAACCTTGCTCCTCCCAAAGGGAAGAGAAGTTAGGTGAAAGATGACCACGTGGACAAGGATGCCTCAGGACCTCTGCTCTCACAAAGAAAAGCTTCCCAAGTACCAGCAGCCTTTTACAAACCTCCCTAGGACAATTAGGGAAAAAAACCCATCAACTGGCAATTTTTCAGCCTGTTTTTTTCCCCCCTCTTTGGCCTAACACAATAGCAAGGGAGTCCCCTGGAGAGTCCTCACACCACTGGGTGAAAGCCACCAAGGCAGACCATCTCCATGCACGTGGTGGAGGTTCCACCAGGGAGCCCCATGAAGCGGCGCCAGACTCCACGAGGAATCTGTGGCCACTGCTCTCTAGGCCAACATCAGAGAAGCCCAAGGTTACTCCCACTGCTGCTCTACCTTCACCACTGATAGCAGACAAGAACCAAACTTGCCACAGGAGAGAACCACACCAAGAATAACTCCTTGGGGCCAGAAAAGTGTCCCTCAGGTCATGAGTCTTGTTTAAATATTATAGCGATATCCCAAACTAAGATAATGATTGTTAATTACAAGATCATTTAAACGTAAACATGGAGGGTATTACTATGCATACTTCATCTCTTTTTAATTAAAAGAAGTAAGAGGTTCACAGAGACAAAAAAAAAACCAAAAAAAAAAAACAAACGACCTGCTGACAGCTCCCACCCCAAAGCAGACTTTTCTGCAGTGATAACACCCGCCAGCCTCCAGACCCACCAAGGAGACTGAACAGGGAATTCAATCAGCACCAGCCTCCCCGGTGCTGAAATGAAGCAGTTGGCACGTTATTAGTCACACAGGGAAAATGTTTGACGAGGAGAAGGGAAGGACCAGACACAGAGCGGGGGGGATGCACACATGTATTCAAAGTCATGGCTGTGTTCAGAAACACTTGGAAAAATCATGCAGATGACCAGCTGCAAAATCAAAATACTTTGGAGCTCTGCAAGGATAAACACATTAGCAATTCTGACCAGGAGAAACCAAAAACCAACATACAACCCTCTAGCAGCTCTTTAGTTGAACCTGCACAAAGCCTCATGTGCTCTCCTCCATTCAAAACCAGTTCCTGCTCCGACCCGCACAACCAACCCGTGCCAACCAGACTGGGGTACGTCATACCAAAGCCTCACCAGGAGTCTGTACCCCCTCTGCCTCTCAAAGACCTACCCAGAAGCAAGTTTGCACGGCGCAGTCATGACTTAGGTGGTCGAAATAGTCAATGGCTTGACCCATTCCTGCCGCACCGTCCTCCCGCTTCCAGCTGTCCTAAGCATTTCCCTGGCCACTCCAGTTTGCCAGTCCTCTCTGATTTCTCATCAGCTCTTTTGTCTCCAGGCGCGCTCCACTGCTCGAGGCAATGAAAATGCATCCCCAACCAGGTCCAATATGGGCCGGGTGAGCTACCAGGTGCACCTGCTCCCACTTGGGGTTAAGGGGTTGCACCCCTGGACCCCGCAACGCCCTTGCATGGCAGGCAGAGCGCAAGCAGCCTCCACACGCTGCAGAGCCCCGGCGGCGAGCGTCCCTGGGAGGAAGGGAGGTGCCGCAAGCTCCGCAGAGCCGCACACACGCAGGAACAGGGGGACCTTGCTCGCTCGCTCGCGCTTGCTCACAGATGCACGTACCTGCGCCTCCACCACCTGCACACCCCCTCTGCGCCTCACCCCCGGCCTGCGATGCCTGGCACTGCTGTGGTCTCTCCTGGGGGGTGCCACTCCAATGGGGGGCAGCCAGAGGCTGGCAAGCACCTGCTTTGGCAAAGGGCGGGGGGTCCAGTGTTCCCCCTCAGGAGCATCACAGGGGCAGTGTGGGGGATGCAAGGAGGTGGGGGAAGGCAGAGGCGGGGGGCTGCAAACTGGGGGTGCAAGGAACAGGAGGGAGAGAGGGCAGAGAGTGCTGCAGTTTGGGGACATAGAGGGGAGCAGGAGGGCAAGGAGGGAGAAGGAAAAGGGGCTGCAGCTTGGGGAGGGGGGGAGAAGAGCAGGATGAGTGCAAAGGGGGTGCAGGAAGAGGAGGGCAAGGGACAGAGAGCAAAGGGGGTGCAGAAGGGAGGGGAGAGCAAAGGGGGTGCAGCGGGGAGGGGAGAGCAAAGGGGGTGCAGAGGCTGGGGCTCGGTGGTACCCCACTCCCCCCCCACCTCGGGGGCCTGTCCGGGGCTGGGGCCGGCAGGCAGCGCCCAGGCAGCAGAGTCATGGCGCGGCCAGGAGAGCAAGTGGGTCCGCGCCACCGCCCCCAGACACGCCCGGGCCCCACCGCCGCCCACCGGGCCGGGGGTCCCTCCCTCCCCACCGCCCCCCCCCCCCCGGGCCACGGCGGGCGGCACCCCCGCACAGCGGGGGTACAAACTTCCCAGGGGGGCGCAGCCGCTCCGCTAACAGGTGGCGGCGGCGCTGCCGGCCCGTCCCCGCCAGGCCGGTGGGTGCTGCCCCCCACCGACGGCGCCTCCCGCGCCCCCCCCCACCCCCCCCGCCGCCTCAGCCCAGCCCCGTCCCCGGCGGTCACTCACCGGCTCGGCCACCCCGCCAGGCGGGATGCGCGTCCTGGAGGGCGGGGCGCGGAACTTTAAAGCGGGATAATAATATTATTTAGTTTTTCCTCCAACGGAGGAAAAACAAACAAGACGAGGCGCCCCCCAGGCGGGCGAACCCCTCCCCGCCCGGCCCAGCCCGGCCCCGCCGGGGGCTTCAGCCGCGCGTCGGCCCGGCGGCGAGGTGAAGTTTCCACCGCGGTGGTGGAGGCGCCCCGGGTGTGCCGCGCCCGCCCCGCATTGGCACCGGGCGCCGGGGCGCTCTGCCGCCGCCGCCGCCCGGACAATGTGCGTGCGGGGGGAGCGGAGCGGAGCGGGAGCGCGCCCCGCCGGCGGCCGCGGCACACGCCCAGGCCCCGCGCCCCGCCCACCCGCAGCTCAACGCCCGCCCGCCCGCCGCTCCTGATAGGCGGACCCCGCCGCCACCGCCCTCCGGGTGGGCCGCGCCGCCTGTCAATCAGCGGCCACCGCCCGCCCGCCGCGGCCTGGCCGCGGGGCGGTCCCTGGGGCGGCGGCGGCGGGCGGCTGGGTGAGGGGGGGCGGTGGGTGGCCGCCTCGCCTCGGCGTGTGGCCCCCGCCGGCTCCGCGCCCCGTCCCCCGGGAGCCGCGGTGATCTCGTCGGTCCCCCCGCGGGGCCGCGCCTCTGCTTCCCGCCCCGCGACGGCCCCTCCTCAAGAGCTCCCCGAAGCCGGGGTGAGGGGAAGGCCTGGTGGCCGCTGCGCTGCAGGCGCCGGCCGCCGCCCGCCCCGCTCCTCTCAGCCCGCCCTTCCCCAGGGCTGCTCTTACCCGCGGGGGGACCGAGAGGCGCCGCGGCTTTCCCGGTAGCCAGCGGTCTGGCAGGAGGAGCTGCCCCGGCGCGGCGTGCGCGGTGGGAGATCGCCTCAACGATCTCCGGTTGTCCCGGGGCCTGCGAGCTGCCGCTCGCCCGCCCGCCTGCGGCCGGCCGCGGGAACAGGGCTGCTGCCGTCGAAAGGGCAGGGTCCTCCAGGTGAGGCGGCAGGGAGAGCCCTCGCCCTGCCCTGGCCCTGCAGGCAGGGCCCAGCGCCGCACGCCGCAGGTGCTGCCCTGGGCTGAGCTGCCAGCGGAGGCCCGGCACACAGCACGTTTTGGGGAAGGAAGAGCAGAGACTGCTGAAACGCGGTGTTTGTTGCCAGTCACAGTCCCCAGCCGATAACCCATGGCTAAACCCAGTTTGCAGGGCGCTTTTAGCTGGCCCCTAGAATTCCTAGGAAAATAGATGGCTCCAAATTATTCAAGAGAAATTTAAACAGGCCTCAGAAGACAAGACACCCGAATTGGCTCTGTGTGAGGCAGCTGGGCTTAGCGGCAGAGATCTGCACCACATGAACAGAATTGCTCCCAACAGGCAAAGGTCCGAGTGAGGTGAGAGGCTCTGTCTGATCTTCTTTGGGTCCCATAAGGAGCACCGCTAAATCGGAGCTAGTAAACCTGGACAGACTCAAGCTTCATTCCATGAATTCAGGTCTGTCAAGGCAGTGCTTCCCATCCTGTCACAGTACGCCTATGTTACTAGACATTTTCTACTGTTGGGCACTGTGATTCCCCTGTTACTTTGGAAAGTGGATAGTGGATTGCATAGCCACCTTGTTACCCAGGAGCATGCAGAAGTGATTAAGTTTTGATGCAGAATAGGACGCCGAATAAAGTATGCATTCCTGGTACTGGAAAAGCACTCTTTGCTCTGATGTACGTTGCAAGCACACCACCACAATTTATTGTTTCCATTATAAAAGTATCTAGTAATCTGAAAATGGATCTAGAAACCATTGTTCTAGATACTACACTTGACACATAATAAAAAGAAAGCTCATGCTCTGCAGAGCTTGTAGCGAGGGTAGATTAAGCGAGTTCTACGGATTCCCATTGAGAGAGGAGCGCAGGTTTTTTCAGGACTCATAGACGTGTTGCACCAGCACAAACCTGCCAGAGCACTTTCTAAAAGCCAGCGTGCAGACAGGTCCAAACAAAAAGACTGAAGCTTTAACCCACCTCGAAACTCTTTGCTTGCTTCTAACAAGCCCTCCTGATCCTGAACGACCTCTCAGTTCTCCACGGAAGCAAGGACCACCGCTCGCAGAAGCACAGCATCTCTCCTGAGCAAGCCAACAGCACGATCAGCAGCACACGGAAAGGTGATGGGTGTCTTCACAGGCAGATGCACGTACGCACGGTGCACCACCTCTCTGTGCTACCTGCCTTGTCTTGTTTAGCTGTTTCTGGCAAGCAGGCAGGGTACTGGAGCATGCAGAAATCTTGTTTTTTGAATCACCCTGAAAGCAGGCTCCTATTTTTCAGGACTGAGGTGGCCCAGAAGAACTTAATTGGGGAGAGAGAACCAAATAGGTAGATACAACAAACACAGCTATGGGTGAACCTCAGTTTCATGCTTCTTGGGCTTCTCTGCTACCTACAAGAACCAATAAACACCAGAAGATGGGACCAAAACTGCCTCTTGCTCATTCTTCAGTGCCAGATCACATCGGGATATAGGATACCTGAGGACTACTTGTTGTTTGCAGGCTGCTGGAAGACAGAGGCATAATCACCTATTATGAGTCATAACTACACAATTGCATAGGGGTGATGACACAAACTTGTGAGGACACAGAGGGTGATATAGCTTAAAGATGCCTTCTCCCCTTTCTATTTTTGGATTAAAAAACCCCAAAATTTTGGGGCAAGATCCTCAGTTGTTGCAAAGCAGCATAGCTCCGTTGCTTTTGGCAAAGCTGGGGAGATTCACACTTGCAGAGGTTATATCCCATTCTGTTTGTAAAAAGTAATTTTGCCTGGACAGATTCTTCTTTCCTTTCTCTAAACTAGACTTTAATTCTAGGAAAATGTCTGGCCAGTCTGAGGCCTCTGGAAGACAGAACCCTCTTTTTAAAATATGGGATGTGCAGTGCCACAACAGCAGCAGTGCAAATGCCACTGCAAGAAGGTAGTTCAGTCTACTAACTAGCTACTCTGCTAACTCATCCCATACTGTCTCCAGCTGGACTGGCAACAAACTCTTCCAGCTACCCACCAGGCATCTTCAATGCAGCTCCTGTGCCCTATGGCAAACCTGAAGGTAGGCAAAAAGAAATGCACAGCTCTCTAGAAGTACTGCAGTGATACCGACTATTGCAAGCCTTGCTTGACAGGAAAGGAAGGCAAATCAAATACTGGGCCCACTGGCATGCAGAGCAATAAAAAGGAAATTGAGAGAATCTTAGAAGATCCTTACTGTCACAGTAGTACTGCCAAAATAAAATCTGCATTGGGGTTGAAAAGCTGTTCTGTCATTCCCATGCCTTCAGTTTTTCCTGATCATCTTCACCAAACTGTATGCAGCTTGCAGGTGGGAGGCCATAACTCACAGACATGCTTATCCCATCGTGACTTTTTGTAACAGAACTCTAAATCAGTCTGGGAAGGTACGTCACTGATTTTTTGTAGGTGCTGTAACCCAAAAAATAACCCCTTGATATTGCCATTCCCTCTTTAACTTCTGCAAGAGGGGAGTTATAGACAAGGCATGAGCTTAGCTCTCCACACAAACTTATGCCAAGAGCTTAGTTAGCAAGTGAACTTGCTCATCAGCTATAGATCAAGGCTATCCCTGGCATTTTTTGAAACATTAATCTTTTTTAGGGTTATTTCTAGTAGAAACACCCAGTCAATGGCCAAGTTAAACTATTCTTTCTTTCCCCCTAAAAAAAATCAAAAGAAAATGAGAAGTTCTTGTGATCATCAAAATCATCAGCAAAGCAAATAACAGTAATTTTTTAGCTTCGTAAGGATACATACTTGAATACATACAGATACACATCATCTATTTTTGATACACCGAAGGGTGTATCAATCCTCAGCAGACACAGAGGGTAGATGAGTGATGTCAGTTCCTTTTGTTGTTCTGAGCCTCCTGTTACTTCGCCGTATCTACACGTTCACCTGCCTTTTAATTATCCAGACTGCTTCCTGGTTCTTACCATGGCTTTTGACCTCTCCCTGCACTCAGCGAGTCCATTTTCCTGGATGCATACGTGTTCTGTGTAACTGAAACTTTCTTGAAGTGTTTGGAAGGAAGACAACATCACTGTGCTCTCCTTAACATTGTCTCTAAGAGTGTACTGAGAAAAGCAGAGATCCCCGTGAGTTTTGCTTCCCCACAGCACCACATTTTTCATGATTTTTTAATTTATTCCTCCTGCAGATACAGCAGACTCAAGAAGCCTACAAGTACTTTCCCCATACTGGGATGGTTTTCTTGCTCCCTGAGCGTCGAGTAGTGTCATGGCAGAAAGCAATCAACTTTTAAAATTTAAAGTTTTCTAGAGAACGCAAGTTGTTTCCTCTTAGTATCTGACAATGCAACACATGTAACTTGCCATGGCAACCAGCTTATGAAACAGAAAAAAAAATTATCATCACAAGGAGCTTTGTTGCTATAGCAAGGAAAGAAGCTGAGACCTTGTCCTTTTTGTTCACTGGTGGGCCATGCATCATCTAGGCAGCAGAACCTGACAGTAGAAATTTATGTTAGATTCAGTGCAAGTCAGCTGCCTTGTGGGCCTATCTGATACTTGAATCAAAACTAAAGTGTAGTCAGAAGGAAAGAAAGAAGTGTTCGGAAGAATTGAAATGGATTCTCAGAAATGCAAGGCCAAATCCATTTCCTCAGCAAGCTGATGCAACTCTAGATGCCAGTAAGGGATGAACCAATTTCTTCTGAAATTAATTTGGCTTCCATTCTCTGACAGTCTCCATTCTAAACCCCCCCTGCCTTTTCTTTTTTCTTTTTTTTTTTTTTTTTTGAAGTGGAATAAATATTTGCAGATCTGGGAATATTTTGGAGTTACCTGGGACAGAGGATGGAATAGGCTCACAGAGTCTGTCTTCAAACCCATTCTCTTTACTGGGATGCTTCTTGGAAGGGCAGACTCATTGCTACATAGCTTACTTGTGTTAGCGAGAGAATTCAGAAATGGCAAAGGGAATTAGCTAAGGGCAGAGAGGGGGAAACCCTCGTAGTTATTGCTGTGGGAGGAAATCAAAACTGAGCTTTGTTAGCTCAGAGGAGGACAATTTTGAAAGCTGTTATATATGCAAGTAGTCACAGAAGCCAGTGGAACTACCCTGTGCTTAAGACAGATGGGCTTATTTGTAAATCTGGAGTGGGCCTTGGGTGTACACAAAATGTTTGCTTTACTTCCAAGCTGGAAAGGATGCCTTCTGCAGGATAGCCTTGAAAAGTGAAAGAAAAACTGAAAGTTTCTTAATCCCTAGACTATTGCTATGAGCTACAAGTAACACAGCTCCAATTGTGTGATAGAATGAAGTTTATGCTCCCCCTTTCTATTTTAAAAATAATTCTCCCAGTTAAAGTTTAGGATGTTTATATAATAGTATCAGGCTTGAGAAACAGTGGCCAGCCTTCTGAGCTGCCTGGGGGCTTAGCTGAATTTACAGGTAAAATTACTGTGACTCATGGACAATCCTCTTCTCGCTTCCTGGTGAGGCTGTAGAGAAAATACTGCTGGATCACAAGCCCCAACAATAGCATGACTTGGAAAGCAGCCTTTGAGAGAAGCTCTTGATGTATCAGATAAATCTACGTGGAGATGCAAGGCTAGAGTTTACTCCCACCAATGAATTGTTATACTGTGAGTGACTGACTATAAAAAGACTATGGGGAAAATCTGAGTCTTCTGCAGCACACAGAAAGTAGTCTCAAAGAAGCCACACTAAAACTATTCAACACTGTGATTTAACAAAGTCTCCTAGAGACTGGGAAAAGTCTGTGGGCTAATCCTTACTGCAGATCGCACCAAGAGAGACATAGCCACAAGAGACATCACAACTGTGAAATTCCACAAGCGTCTACCATCATCCCAAGGGCCAGAGACTCTTAGAGATACCTAAGACTTGGAAGCAGAAGTCCAACTGAGAGACAACACAGAGGAAAAAAGAAAACCAGTCAGTCTTGGTTTCAAAGGGGGTTTTATGATGGACACTGAACTGGAGAGATCTCCTGCAGTAATCAATTAACAAAACAAAGCCCTGAATTAATTAATCAACCCTCAATCAATCAACAAAGGCTTCTTCTAGATCATCTGCAAAAACATCACATTGCTGCAGATGACCCAACCAGTGAGTGGGACCACTTTGTTTTTAATCCCCCCCAAAATGGCATTGAGATTGGATTCAGTTCTACTAAATGGAGTGCCCAAGCCTCTTTGAACCAAACCATTTGAAACATTGCAGAAGATTCTGAGTGGGCAGAGCAAAAGCATCAGTCCTGGAGGGTTATCTGATCCAGAACAGGATCTCATCATGGATTTCCTTCTTGAAATAAGCAAGGAAACCAAGCAGCACCTTGCCAGGTGCCTGGCCCCAAGCTCCACCAAAGCTAAAGAGAGGAAAGATTCTGGTTGACTGAAATGATTTCTGCTACCAGTTGGATTCGATCAATTATGAACTGAAAATAGAAACTTGCAGAGGCGAGATGCTCTGGAATCACAGAAGGGAAAGGCTTTGTAATGAGAGCTTGGAAGTGGAAGGAGGTCTGTGTTCCACAGTTTAAAAATACAGACTTCTGATTCCTTTTTTTCTATTAAAAAAACCCCAAACCCAAATACACACACAGGACTTAATTCAAAGACTGGTCATTTCCACTGAGTCAGCCTCCTTGTAGAGGCACCGTAGGAAAGAGCAACAGTCGTGTCTCCCTCTACGTGATATGCGGTAATGTGAAGATCTCACCTGAGTGGATGGTGGGACGTTTGGACTTCGGATTTTGCTGGGGGGGGGGGGGGCAGGGAGAGATGAGATATAGGTTAGATCTCTGAGAATGTATTTACAAGCAGTGTTGCTTCTTTCTACAACTGCCCACTAGTTTTAGTTTGATCTGAAGCACACTGCCCTCTACAGAAAGGTGTCCTGTTTGCTCCTGTGGGTGTTTGCTTAAATCCCCAACAATTTTTTTTTTTACTTTTCACGCTTTTTCCTGGGAGTTATAGCTGATCACATGGCGAGTCTAGAGCCTGAGTTACTTAGAAATTACACCAAGTCCTTCATGAAATGCCCCCACCTGACCAAGAGTGACCAGGGTTGGTAAGGTCCCGTGTCTCCTTCCATTCTCTCCTGAGCCTGCCAATGTAGATCAGCAAGGGTCACGCAGGGTAGGAGGTCTGGTAATGCAGAAATCTGCAAGTTGGGAGCCATGCTGATTTTCCTGGCAGTGGTTTGTTGGCATATGTACAGGAGCTTTTGTTAGCTGTCAGCTTGGATTGAATGTCAATCATTCCCTTGGAGGCTGATCCTCAGATCACTGCTCTCTGAAGAAGGTTTTTGCCTTTGTCTTCACAGAGCAGGAACTCAGGTCTTTGGAAGTTGAAAGCCTTACTTTTTGTTAACAAGCCCTCGTGATTATTTAGGCCCTGTGTTATTTTCATTTTCAAATTCTACAGCAAAGTTTGAACATTTTGCAGCTTGCAGGCTACCAGTTTCTTTATGGGACAGTTTGGATCATTTTACCGTGCTCCGGGTCATCTGTGTCACTTTTGCTGGCAGGAGCCAGCTTTCCAGAAGTGGAAACCGGATGAATTGCTAAGGGATGTCTTGTGCTCTGTGTCATTTCTGCATTCACTGATGTGCAACAGATTTATCTGTGTAGTTCAAGGCCTCTCTGTACCAGATGAGACTGTACTCAAATCTCAGACCCATGTTCCCACACGTTCTCCTGGAGGAGACTCTAGCATTGTTCTTAATTGTTTTTAAAAGAATCTTCTTCCTTTGTCAGCTAATGCTGGTTTTTGTCCCCTCAGCATCGAGGAACAATTGCTAACTACATCTGTTTCTCGCAGAAATTTCAAAGCAGCGTTGCACAGCATGATTCACGCATGCACACGTGGTAGAACTAGATAGAATTAAAGACATTTGTGTTTATCCAGTTAAACTACTGGTTTCTTTTCTTTGATTGCTTTTTAATGTACTGGCTGCACATTGTCACTACCCCTGCCACACAGCCCTCCTTCTCATCATCAAACTCAAGCTGCTGAGCCTTTTCTTCTCTTCTGTCAAGTCCTTCACTAAATCCTGGTTTTCCTTCTGTAAGGAGCTGCCCTGAACCTTTGTGAGTGAGTAAAGCTGATGCAAAGCAGTACTCACATAAAACGTAGCTACCCCGTCAAGTGGACAGGAGGATGGAATTCAGCATTCCCACCATCTCTCTGCTTCTTGGTGCTCTTGAGTCTCCAGTGTACGCTCTACTCCTGTACCCAACCTTAGTAAAGCCTGCTTGTCTGGCCCCCTTCCATTACACACAACTGTTTTCCTCTGTGGCAGCCTCTTCCTGATGCTCTTGTGGAGCATTTCCAGCTCCTCCTTCATCCCTTTCAGTGATTACCTAAAACCTGCACTGCTGTAGTAATAAAGTCCATCGGTGACCTCAGCCTTCATGTTATTTATAGCAAAGGTAGGCTCTCCTGCAGTGCAGCTGCTTGCCATCAGAGCTAGAGATCCTGAGTTACACAGCTCCCTGTCAGCTTGTGGTGGTAGCAGTATTCCCACATCGAGTGAGAGTCAGGCTAGGCATTGGAAGATCTCCTTAACCGTCAGGCTATGCTCTTGTGTCATCTATCCTATCTAGGCTGTCCTGAGAGACCCCTAGTAATGGTGAGGGCATAGTCCTCCCATGCAAGCGCCTTCAAGAGCAGCACAGGAAAAGCAATCATCCCTTCAGTCAGAGAAGTGGCATAGCTGATCTCTCTAGGTTACTTCTACACCTATTTCACACAGATTCTCTTTTTACTGGCAGTTCCCTGCTTCCTTATTATCTTTCCCACACTGAAGTCATAAAGTGGACCACCAGCGTCATTTTTTGTCTCCAGTTCAGTCATCCCCTTTCTCCTTGCTGCTCCTCCATCAGGGAAGGTGAAATGCAGAAGACGACCTGTGGTCACTTGCAGGACTCGTGCAGTGCCTTTGCATGTTTCTAGGAAACTTTTCAGGCAGGTGTTCATGAGCCCAGCAGTGATGTATGTGTGTGTGTGCACAGATCAGTCAGATACAGTCTGATGGCTCTAAGGGGGCCAATGCTAAACATTTCTAAAGTCAGACCTCCTGCAGGATTCCTAAACTGAGATGCCCAAATCAACATGTTGCAAATTTCTTCTCTGGCCTCGGACACTTGACTTTGCCTTTTCCACTTCCAGTCAGCGGACTTCAGCTGAGCAAATACTGAGTCTGACGTACTGAAACACCGATCAGAAATGTTACATGAATCCAAGTGATTGATGGCATTTCAGCCACTGACTACGGAAACACAAGTAAGCTAATGTTAATCTACAGATGTTGTATTAACACTGAGGGATTTCCCAGTCCTCATTAGCAATATGCTTTGATAAGGTTGGAAGGCGTTAGCTATCGTTTCCTTTCAGTAAGCTGTTTAATCGTCGGAGCTTACTGGCAGTGGGATTTGGGAGACTTACACGATCACAAAGTGAATTAAGGGTAATACAATACCCTCCCTCCAGCTTCTTGGGGATAGTGCACAGGGGAGGGAATGGGTTCAGAGCTGCACTATTCTCCCATTTAAGCAGCACTGGTGTGCTCCAGTGAGGACTAAGCAGGAAGCTGCTGCCTCCCTAGTCAAGATCTTCCTCATTTTCGGGAACACACTTTATACAAGCTCTCCTGCAGTGATCAGCACATGCCAGTGAACTTGTTATAGCATGTTCAGCAGCACGTTCTCGCTGGCTTACTGACGTCTGATCCAAAGCTTACTGCAGATACGGGGAAGATTCATGGGCTTCTTCAGTGGCTTTCAGACTACTCCATGGAGGCAAAAATACAACGGAGATACAGGCATGGGTGAGAGGACTCTACATTACTGCCACATTTCACTCTGAAGAGATGGCAAAAGAGATTCAGCAGCCCAATGCTGTGCATCCCAGACCAGTAAAATCAACATGAATCCTACTTAATAAGTAATTCAAAAGCACTTTCTGGTTTGTGAATCATCTGCACCCCAGCCTTTCTGAGGATCCTGGGTAATGAGACGAGAACAGTGCAGCTACTGTGGTCACCTCTACCTGCTCATGGGGCTGCCAGCCTGCTTTGACCCTAATTTCCAGCTGCTCTTTTAAAACGCTCTCTGCCGCTGACTAGTTCTCACCTAGAGATCTCAGACATGAAGTAATCCTCCTAGCTTTTCTAGAAAAAAGCTGACTGCTATTAAACCTGTTTTACAGGTGGGTAGGCTGAGCTCCAGTCTCCCTGAGATCACAAAGTGTTATTTAGGGCCAAATTGCCTGGGCTGACAAGTTCCCGCAGCAGGGATGACTGCCTAGGAGGAATATTAGCCTCCTTTGTTAGAGGAAAAGAGCGCCCAGGCAGAGGGGAGGGCTGGCCACACAGACTCTGTTTACATACAGGCTTCACACTGTGTAGCAAATAAAACTCGCTGGCCATGTGGCTTGAATCCAGGTGTCCCTCAGATGAAGATGCAAGCATAGGGTAAACTGAAACACCCTGCTTGGCCCTCTGTGCTGAGCCATCCGGCAGGTGGGAACGTAAACCTCTGCCTGATTGCTTGTGCCTGAGTCACCTCCTCTAGCATTTGTTATTGCCTGGTGTGTTAGCATGCTGCCTGCTGGATAATAAATGACTTCATTCGCTGCGGCAGTGAGGACACTATTAAAAATTAACCCTGGCAAATGGTCCTGCATATTTTTTTTTTTTCGGTCAGAGCCAGACAACAGGGAAGGGGAGAGGAATGCTGTTGAAATCTGATTTGCAGAAAAGGCAAGTGGTGAGTTTTTATTAATGGAGATGGTTCAGGCTTCAGTTTAATCACTGCAGTTTTTGGCAATTGATGATCAAAATTCGGAGGGCTTAAGGCACCTGGTAAAGTTAAAAGCAGTGCAAGTGGAGAAGACTCAATAGGCATATTGCAGGGGAGGTCAAAGAATGGGATAAATGGAGATTACTATGCTGACATGTAATTAATGACCTGTTTGCAGAAATAAGTGAATTTATCACATGGATGTTATTACCACAGATAAGGAATGTGGTCTGCAGATGAAAAACTCCTCAGTTTTGTTCAAATATTGCACCCTTTGCTCACAATATCACACTTATAACCGTACCCTATCTATAGCAGCATGCAAAGTATATTTACAGAAATGAAGGGTTTGCATTAAAAATCTGAGGAAATAGATCAGCTGTCAGACAGATCGCTCATTTTCTTGGCTCCTCTTGCCTCCAGCACCCACACAGTATCCATCAAATTGTCTCGAGCCAAACCCTTGCAGGCTGCATCTGAAGTTCAGGCAAGAAGCCAGGCAGGCTTAGAGAGCAGAGACCCTTCTGTCTGCACACCCTTCCCACCGTCTGTATGCTGCAGTCCAGAGCAGGGGAGCTCAGCTTTAGGCTCAACAAAAGATACCTCCTTACTCCCTTTGCGTTGCTCCAAGAAAGGGATTTGATCTGAAGCCTGCTGACGCTCATATTAATGATCCTGTTGTTGACACAAAAATTGCACCTTGTTTTCAGGCTGGCTTTGGTACAGCAGTGAGCAGCACACCCTGTTCTGAACCCACGGTTCCTGAGGACTGTCCCAGACCCTTGAGCGGCTCCATCAGTAGGTGAGTTGATACCCATAGATAGTCTAGATGGTTACAGAAGCTCTAATGCCAGGTGCAGTGACTATGCAAGCACATCCACGCTCTGGCTGGCGTGCTTTTTTCCAGAAGCATATTGTCGCTGTTGATTTCACAAGCTGTACTGCGATATGATGGCACCTATCAAAGGCCCAAGCTGAGGTCTGCATGTTTGTACTGAGTCACCTGCCCATCTCCATGTGGCAGAGGTATTTTAAAATGTCAGGCTTCAGCAGATATTATGCTGCAGCAGGGATGATGATATAAAGTTCCTGCATAAACAGCATTACAAATTTGCTGGATGAAAGGTACTCAGATGTTGCTATGTCCAAGTTGGAGACGTTTCTTACTCTAAGATCCTTCCTGTGGCATTTCAGGGACCATGGTTGAAGTATTCCTCAGATTAATTCCTGCTTTTTATTTATTTTCTCTCTTCTAGCTCTCCATCCACACAGAGCTTTGTCATTAGCCCTGGTCCCTGGCTATCTTCATCAGCTATCTGAGCCCCCAGGTGCCAAATCCCCCGGTCCTGCCCATTGTATTGATGGGCAGCGTGCCTCCAGAACAAGCAGCACTGGTTCCCTTGCATCTGGGACTTGGCCATGCACCATGCCACACAGCAGGAGGGCCTCCAGACTTATCAGAAGGGGAGGGTGGTCCCAGGGACCTCTGTTTCTCAGTAGCTGTTTGCCTAACATCTTGGTTAAAAAATGGGCATATCAGAAAGTTGGGCTTGCAAGTGCTAAGGTACAACCCAAACAAATATCCTAGATAGCTGCTATATAAATGATGAGGAAGCAACTCAAGCATGTGATCACAAGCACGAAGGTGTGTGGTGTGGTACAGGATCTGCCCTTGCTGAGATGTTGACTCTGTGACAAACAGGGTTTTTCACTCTATGTTTTAAGATCCTATACTCCTTGCATGCAACAGGCAAGAGTTTCACTGAACCTTGCTGCAGCCAAGCAGCTGCTGGAACAATGATTTTATTTTAATGATCACTGACGAGCAGTTATCGCAATGGTTGTCAGTCAACACAACAACATTTTATAGATATCTTTGTGGAGGCAGTAGTTTTGTAAGAGCCAATAGTTTAAAGTTAGCTTGGCACCTCTTTGTAGGCCAGATGGTAGATGTGATCTGAAATCACTTCCCTTAACTTCAATAGGTTTGGGATCACACCCATGGTGTGGCTATTTATTTATTTATTTATTTATATTTCACTCTCCGGGTTGCCAAGGGTTGTGAGGCAAGTATCTCAAAGGAGAAAGAAGTGTCCGATGCAAATAGCTGTAGGCATACGTCCAGCTGATCAATTCTCTAGAAACGTTGTGAACTGCACCTGGATAATCTGCTTTCCACAAAGCGGGAGCTATCCAGTAAACATGGAATACATCGTTGAGTGCTGCACAGTTGTGTTTCCACCAGCTTCTAAGGAGAATGAGAAGGAAATGTATTTTTAACGCTAGTTTAACTGGTACCCTGATCTGCTACTGCAGGGAGTAATCAACTGATAACTTAGAAATTAGCCAGCTGCCAGTGTTTGATACACACGATTACTGCGAATGCTCTGTTGACGAATGCCTCCATGTTAGCACATCCACAGCATGGCATGGGGAGTGACCAGCATAGGGCAGGACAGAGGAGGCTTGTGGGCACGCCAAGGAAGGCAGGTGCTGGCAGTGATGATGTGGTGGGAGCTTTTGGGTGGGGCACATTTTACCACACTGCTTAGTAGCATTTTAGACATATCTGTCCACATTGGCCTTCACTACAAAATAGCAAGAGCCAAACACTGCACAGAGTTGTGTTAGTAGTAATGTTAATGCAATGCATGAACTTCTGCTCGTCTCATTGTGGTAATACTTTTAAATGAACCAAGTCTCCGAATCCCATCATATTAGAGAAGGCCAGGTGCAAATCCAGCACTGATTTTGCCTCCTTTATGTTTTTCAAAAGTTCAGATCCAAATTGAAATGGAGATTGTCAAATGTCCATCTCCGTTGCTAGCAAAGGTGGGCAAGTCTGGAAACGCAAGGTCTTTGCTCAGACTGTAGGAAGTGAATGAGTCACAGTACTACAGGAACATCATGACTCCTACAGATAACAGTAGTTTGTAGTCACGAGAGGATTCCTACTCTGTATTTCTGTCTTCTGCTGAAGGGATTTGCTCAGCTCAGGCACTAACAGTTTCTATTAAACCACTATAAGCGTTTACCCCAGGGCGTCTTCTAAGGTGTTTCAAGAAAAGAGTCTACTGCTTACCCAAAGTGCAAGCATGCAGTGATAAAGAACAGGTTTCCATGGCCAAAGAGCTGGCCTACGAGCACGGCTGGAATTCCTTGTAGCAGACAACATGCCATGTTCACCGCCACATGCTGTCACCAGCCAGTGGGGCTGCTGACAGATCCAGCCCTGAAAACAAACTGTCAGGTAAGGCATTTGAGGTAGGTGTGAGATTTGTGTGTTTTATGGTTTTCAATGCTCTGAAGTACTACCTGAGCATCTGTCTTGGTCTCACCCAGCTGAATTTTACTGAAACTTCTAGACAGTGCCTAAAAAATACAGAAGCGTACTACTAATCCATCTTCTCTCATCACTAATCTAACTTAGCTGCTGGAATAACAAAGTACATGGTCCTTTTTCTAAGAACGCATTATGGAAAATCAGGGCCAGGACTGTGAGGACAGTAGTGGGAAATCAGGTGTTTCCTGTCATTTTGAGGACAGAAACATCTTTCCCTCTCTGTGAGAATATTCCTTCTAGTAGTCTAGAGGATGTTACAGATGAATCCCAAGGCTTTCCAAAGAGGCTATCCATGGAAAAGGCAACTTAAGCCCCTTAAATTCTAGGGAAAATCCCAGTATGGGATGGTGCTGTGTTAAATCACTTTGCATTCCTGTGTAGTATTTGCTGGACTTGAATCCAGGCTGTGTGCAGCAGAAGCATATGTGTAGGGTCAACGGTTCCTGTGAGAGAGCAGATAGATAGGACCATTTTTGCCTTTGCTCAGCTCATTCACTAATGCTGAGCCAGAAGCAAGCACAAATCACCTAGTTATCCATGGAGCTGAAACTCCCCTGGGAGCACCGGGAATGGGCAAGGCACTTGAAGCAAAAGAAGCACTTTGGCTCTGTTAGGACAGAGAGCCATGTCTTCTAGGCTGTAGATGCTGGGCCTAGGATTACTCAGGTGTACATGGGGATGCACAGAGTATGTGGCATTTGTTCCAATCCGCAGAACTGCCTGACCCCTTATCTACCTGCTTACCTCCTCCCTCCACTACTGCGGATTGTGCCCCAGCCACCTTATTTCCTCCCCTGTAGGACAGGGATGTGTGAAGGACTTTTGCCAGGGCTGTTGTCTATAGCGTGGCTCGCAGCACTGCTGTTGCAGTGATGGCTGAAAGCCTTGGTGTACATGACTTGCATTCAGAGTAAGCTTAGAACTGTGCAAAGTGCATGCAAACTAGTGGTGTAATGGCATGCAAACTGGTGCTTTGCCCTGATTAATTTTTTTAAAAGCCCCAATTTCTCCACTGCTTCACACCATATATTGTCACTTACACTGTTGGGAAGTGAATATGAATTGACACCTTTCTGATCTGGTAACATTTTGTGGTGGCTTTGCATTGGCACAAAAAGCAAGTACACATAAAGCTGCTGGTACCCCTGCCTGAAGACAGCTAGATGAATTTCACAGCTAATGCCTGCTTGGCATAGCAGACCTAAAAGCACAGTGAGGCCACAGGTTTCTTTACACTGCAAGGAACTAGCAATGCTCCTGAAAAACTATGGCAAAACAGACATTGACCCTAACTCCTTTCCAACATCAATGCATTTTTCTTTTAGTTTAATGTTGAAAACAAAGTTGTAACTCAATCGTTGACCATGGAATTCATCCCAGAAGAAATGCAAGGACCACCGACAATGTGGACCAGGTGTGAATTATAAACAGCATCAGCAAGAGGCTTTCTGTGTCCCAGGGGCATTAATCCCGCAGCCAATGCTATACCTTTTATATTTTTCTTTTAAGCCTGCCATTTTAAAGCCCTCTCAGCACAACCATCTCTTGCTGAGGATTTCTACTACACCAAGCACTGTGATGCCCTAAACTGAATGAAAGCCCTGTAGCAGTACTACAATTGTAACATCAGGTTTTGTACCTACCAGTTCTTTAGTAAAAATGACCACCCAGCAGCTGTAGGGCAGCTTTAGACTTGGCCTATGCAGTGGGACAGGGTGCTGTACCCTGGAAGAACAGAGGTGTGCAGATAGCATCCTGCAGCTTTCCAAAACCAGGGAACAGTTTGACCCAAAAGAAACTGAGAAAGGTAGATGGCTTGAAGAGAGACGCAAAACCAGTAATCTTTATTTTATGCACAGGCATAAGTTAACCATTGATTCATCTTGAGTCAAGAATGATATAAGTGCAAGATTATATGAGTGCAAGAGTGCTTTTCTGGCTCTCAATATTTTTTCAGGTAAGAAAGCTTTTGTTTTTTCTGTAAAAATGGGAAAATGTTACCTTTATTTGTTTGTTTGTTTGTTTATTTATTTAGAAGCCTTCATTAAAATTAAGGCAGAATTAGGAGATAAGCCCTTCTGGAATTAGGAAATCCTGTCTCCGTGGCTCAAATATTAATACAGTGCCCTATCTCACCTTTGTACCTTGTGTCTTCATCTCGATCAATCACCTTGACTGCAGCTGCTTCTGGATAGAATCACTTTGTTGTGAACCAAAACCTGCCTTTTTAAAGCAATAGGACAAAGGAAGGAAAGAGCCCTCCGGTGTGACATCTGCACTGGGTATTGCTTGAAAGTAAGTGGGATTCCACCGGAGTTCTTCCTTCCCAGCAGAGCTGAATCTGATCAGGGCTTAAGCTAATGAGATATCCCAACACATTTGAAGCCTGTCTTAAGGTTACCTTTTCTCTAAGAGACCCTTCACCATGAGAAGGTGCCATTTGCTGGGTTTTTTGCCTTCTAGTACCCTGAAAACATAGCCTGAAACTCTACCAAGCCAAGGAGGGGGTTTGTTTTCCTTGAGCAAGCATGCAGCAATGAGAGGAGACAGGCTCCATCACTCAGGACCTCGCTCAGGACCTCTGGAGCGCGTGGTCACCTTCAGACTCCACATGCGGCTTCTGTATGACTTTGGCGACATCAGTAGTTTGGTTTCCTTGTTCACAGAAGCAAGAACAAAGAAAAACTATGATCGCCCATCTTTCAATGTGAGTTAAAATACTCTATAAAAACTGTTAGTGAAAGTTTTTCTAGGTCTAGTTCAGCTTGAAAAGATACATCTTTGTGCAAAATGCCATATGTTGCCTGATGAAGCTTTCCTTTCAGATTGCAGTTCATGAATTCACATAAGCCTGTGAAAAGGAGCAAAAACAAATGCCCGGATTTAGTGAATCAGAGAAGATGGGTTTTTTTCAACTGGATCCTCTCATCACCCTTTCTTTTCATGCCAGGTGCAGTGACAGCAAAATAAATTCAATTCACAGACTTCTGTCATCCTCCGGATCTTTGGATCAGTTCTTACTCCCTCCTGGCCTCATTCATCGCTTCTGGGGATGAAGTCCTAAACACCTGCTGTGGTCGAAACTGTTCTTACACCATCCTCTGAACACAGTGACTTCAAGCACCTGGAATCATGAGGTTAATGCCGTAGTGAGGACTTCAACCAAAGCTCTTTCTGCAGACCTGAACTGATCTTTTTGAAAATGCCGTGGTAGTTGCTAGTTCTTAACTGACAGAGGAATTACCAAAGGTAGTCCGTGTTCTGTTTATCATGGAATACAAGAAGATGGGAGAGTTTTCCAGCAGAGGAGCAGTCTGGATGGGCGTGGCAGTACCACAGCATGAATTCCTCACTTGATTTCTGATTAGTTTTGATTTTTGCCTTGTTATATAAAATGGGGATGAATATCCTTGCTCTGTACTATCTACATGGAATAACAAGCTTGTGGAGGCACATCTTTTACCATGCATGGTATTCATCTGGTAGCGTTAGCTGTATTGACACCTTTTTGTGTAAAGATTAAGAACAGTTGAAAATCAAACCCAAATCGGACAAGCCTGAAGATCATCTAGGTGTGGACTTACAGCTAAAGTCATTCCTGTTCCTCTGCTTTCAAGAAAGATGTATAACATTGTGGCAGTGGTAGGATGGCCGAAAATGGCACAGAAATAGAAGTTATCCAGGGGGAAAGCAAAATTTCAGGAGTTTAGTACACTTTACTTGGGGCCTGAGTAATTTCTGCTTTGCTGTACTGAAAGAACATCTTAAACAAAGTTGTCACATTTGGGATGATGCTACAGAAATAGAGGACTGCAAATGCATGCCAGTTCTGAAGAAGCTGAGAGGCAAGAGAGAGGATATATAGGCTAACGCACCCCCACCAGTTTGACCCCTAACAGTGTGTAACATTTTAGGACAAATTTTGACTGCAAGCATAAGTAAAGACATGCAAAAATGTGGCAAGAGTTTACCAAAAGTGGATTATGCCTACCTCTGGTAAGAGGACTGATCTTCTAGATGAAAAAAATACTACTAGTTTGAGACTTTAGGACAGCCTTCAGTACTGTGTTCCAAAGGAAATTGGTAGTTCTGCTGGAAAAGGGGTTCTTATAAGACAAAAAGGTGATTACAGGGCTGTCTCATGGGGAGAAGAGCTCATGCTGCAAGGGGGACTATCAGGCTGAAAGATAGTTTGCAGTGGAGGTTCTTATGGACCTTCCTCGTCTTAATTTCTGTTAGTGCCATTTGGAAAAGACAGAAGCATGCTAATGACATTTGCTAACGATTAAGAGGTATCATCAGAGGAAGACCAGAAGAAGGGGATGGGGTAAAAGGAACAGAATAAAATGTAGTGGTACATGGTGCAAGGTCACATAGTTACAAAACCATTTACTACAGTGGGGACTTCCATTCCACTTGCCTTTGCAACCAGGGAGGACAAAGAAAGAGAGGAACCCCATCTCAATACTCAATGATTTTGAGCTACCAATTTGATAATGACTTTGATAACGTGACCCCAGGATATACCAGATGTTTACAGTACAGAAAGCAGAGTATTTATTCTACTGCACAAGACATCTGGAGTAAATTATACTGTTCTGGTCACCCACCTTGAAGAAAGAAAAGTTGGAAAACAAAAACCAGGATGATAAAAAGAATTGCAAGCCTATCTTTAATGACAGGAGATTTTGGTCTTGGCTTGTATGACTTAGCAAAAATAAATGTCGAGAGGTGATGACAGTGGGCCCCATAAATATGTCAGGAATGCAAACATCAGAGGGGAAGAGTTATTTTAAGCTGAAAAATAATTTGGCAAAGGAACAAGTAGGTATAGCTTGGCAATAAATAATTTTAGCCTATAAATTAGGAGGTCTGTAATCTTCAGAGAGAGGCTTTGGACCAGTCTTTCAGAAGAAGGCAGAAGAGGCTGACAGGTATCTAAATGACTCTGATGTGGTCCCCTGCAATAGCAGAAAACTGGTTCCTCTGTCCAGAAAGCCCCTTCTGGTCCTGTAGGTTGTAGTACAATGGCATTCCTAAATGTTAATAATGCAAGTGGCAACAGCAATTAGCTATTAATCAATAATATTAATTAGTGAATTAGGATGTTGCTTGTGACTGGATAAAACCAGGGGGACAGATGAATCTGTTCTTTGTGAGATAAGATCCCTAGGGAAAAGCATGTCCATCTGGGCTTGGTTTTCAAAGGAAGTTTAACTCAATTCCTGTTCATATGGGTAGCACCACTATAATTAATCCAGACTAACACGTTTTGTGGAGTTCCCATGATGGTGAGATCAGAATCAGGTCCAACATCTCCAAGTAAGCCCAGGGTATGCTAATTGTCAATATTAAGATTTAAAAATTTTAAACATTTCTTGGCAAAACTGAAACCTAACTTTGCTCTCCTACAAAGCTTCACGAATGTACAACATGATTCCTGGATAGAGATCACATCAGCTCCACGGTTATTAATTTACAGGTTTCTCACTGACCTTAGCTCAGCTCTGGGAACGGTGCCAGCACAATTACAGTTAACTCTGAGCACAGCAGACATAAAGCTCCTGTATTTACCCTGCAATTGTGCCAGATTTTTCTTCTGCTCAGTGATGGAAAGATGCATTTCTTCTTTGATTGGTTTCAAATCAGGCTGGGTTGGCCATAACAAGATTATTCCCAGGAAAAGAAGCAAACTACCATGCAGATGTGTGCATACAGATATACTTACTCCATAACCTGTGGGAATTGTGTCCCAAGAAGAGGTGTGGGGGGAAACTGCGTCAAGGTGACTTGAGCTAGTTACCTGGAAGGTAAATGGCAGAGCTGGGAATAAAATTCAAGGGGCAGCTGCTTGATTCAGCGTTGTTTTCACTGAATCACACTGCCTTCCTGGAGCACGTCAAGGCCCATCACCTTCCTTCCTGTGAAGATGGGCAGCTGGGCTGCAATGACACCAGGTGGAGCCGAGTGCACTCATCACCTTGGAAAATCAGGCCCCTAGTGATTTTCTGTGACGTTAATTGACCGTCAGACCCTGCAAGAGGGGAGTCACCACATTTCCTGACCTATGGTCTAAGATAGTCTTTTCCAAACCCCAGAGTAAATTTAATGTTGTTGCAGAGGAAATACTGATGCAATCCACCAGCAGCTGCTGCTCTCCAACAGCCTCGCAAAGGTACGGTGTATGTTGGAGGTGTGAGGGGGTGAGTGCATGCAAGTAGGGTATTCAAAACCCCAGGCTCTTCCAAATGGCAAGCAGGGCTCTCTGCCTTCCTTCCAGACCTCCTACCTTCCTGCCCTCATGAGAAACACTGCTAGGGGCTGCTCCCGAGAAAACGCTGGGCACCATACCGAAAGTATATCCCTGAAAAAGCTCATATGGGAGCATTGAGGGTGGGACTGCATTTTCCTAGGTGCCTGATTTATGAATCCTCTATCTAAAGTGGGGAAACGTGGATTCCTTCTAAGTATGAGTGAGGATGGCAAGAGCAATGTTCTGAATAAATATATTGTGATGAGTGTAAAAGATCAGGTAATGCGTGTGTTCAAACAGGCAAATTTAATTTATGGACAGATGAGTCTGGATGATTGAATTAACCTGGTTTAATGAATTACTGTCTCTCAGTGGAGCTGTGAAAACTGACTGCATCGTGCTTTAGTCTGTTGCTTTTTAAAATAAATCCTATTAAGGGAAGGCAAGCACATTTGGTTAGGCAGTAGAAGGGCTATTACCGTGGTCAGTTAAGATGGCTCTGCAGATGCACAGTAACTCATTAATCCACTGGAAGTTAATTCCATACATGAGCCCTGGGTACACACGTGGCATGATGGCACTGTGGTTTTCTGATGTCTCAGAAAATCCTGCCTCCCTCCCCAAAAATTAGTAAGTATTCTTTCTTCATATCAGGGTTGAATAGTGAAATGGGATATGACCATGCCATGCCAATCTTCAACCAGGGGATGGTGGATGGGGAAAGGGCAGCACATTGCTGCTCAGAGCGCTGCACCAGAGTCGCACTCTTGCGCCAACAGACATGTTTGATGATGTCACCAACAGCCATCGGATCCAAATTACAACAAACTTCATTCTGCCGTGTCTAATCTTTTGACCGCTCTGATCTGGAAATTTAGTCTTTTAATCTGTGTCTTCATTTTTTACAATGCAAAATGCTTTGGTGGAACCAGCCTTGTTACACATCATGATTCGTATTTTTCGGTCCTCAACAAAGGCACTTGCCACTTGAGCTAAAGGAGCGGTTGCCTCAGGGAAGCTGTTCCATGCCTACAGGCTAAGCGCAGGCGTGCACCATCACCTTTGTGCATGACGAGTTCCCACCAGCCCGCAAAGGTTTCAGGTGCTGTTGGGAACAGAGAGAGATGCTCCCAAAGGTTTCAGGTGCTGTTGGGAACAGAGATGCTCCCAAAGGTTT